>CM046664.1:2350437-2562937 GCA_025594165.1 Tamias sibiricus | reverse complement strand
AGAAAAGGCAGCCGGGAGGCCGGAGGGTTACCTTTTATTGGTTTGTGAAAATATCAGTTCTTAGGGAAGAAGGCGACGAAGTTGAGCTTTCCCAGGTTCCACTGCAGCAGAGCAGAGTCCAGCGATGCCTCCTCTGGTGCTCCGTGTGCAAGGCGGGAGATGTTGTGAGTCCTCTCCCATCAGGTGGGTGACCACTGAAGGGATGGTGTGCAGAGGGCTGGCCTCCTGCAGCCTTTGCAGCCCATTGCTCTCTCTGCTGTGGGGGCAGCTGGGTGGAAGCAGGGGGACCCGATGGAGCAGGCACACGGAGGCCTCTAAGCGGGTCCCCAGATGTCTGAGCAGCTAGACATTAAACGTCCCTCAACATGGGAAGCCAAATGTTGAGCCAGGAGCATCCTCTTGGTGGTGCTGAGTTTGCTTTGTCCCCTGTGGGGGACCTTGTGAGATGCAGAGGAAGCCGTGACGGCCTCCTTCCTGGGGGGCCGGCTCCAGGTGCCTGTGCTGCTCCTCCTCGCCACGTGGCAGGAAGCGGTGGGCCTGCGCCCCTTTGTCCTGCTGAGCCGGAGAAGCCAGATGTCTCCCGAAGTCGTGAGAAGGGACGTCGCTGCAGTCTAAGATGGGCCCCTGCGGGTCCCCGCGAGCTTGGGGGCCGAGGCCCCTGATCCAAGTCCCCACGCCACAGGCGTGTCGGCAGGGGCAGACTCCCGTGCACACGGCACGCCCACGTGGACACGCGCACGGACCCCGCCAGGGAGGCCCCGTGACGGACACCCCGTGTGTCTGCTTGTGCCCCTTCCGTGCCGGCAGGGGCGGGCTCCGGCCTGGCGTGCGAGCCAGGGCGCTGCGCCCTCTCCCGCACCGTCCAGGCACAGTGTGCGCGTCGGGCTGCCAAGGTCCCCACGGCGGGTGTCCGTGCCCCGTGCGCTAGCCTCATCGAAGCCACCCTCTCACGTGGCTCTGGTCACGTCACCTGCCTCAGGTCCGCCCTTTGCAGAAGGTGGGACCCGTCGGCTCTCAGTTGGGGGACGGAGCTCGAGGGCGGTGGGAAGCAGCGCCAGCCGTCGTGCGGGGCTGATGACAGTCCCCGTTATAGAAGCAAAGTGCACGGCAGTTTTAAAATAGAGGACGTTAGAGAATGACGTCACCAGCACCTGTGGCAGGATCACAGATGGCAGCCCTTCCTCCTGTGCCCCAAGGACATTTTCTTTTCTTCCCCCCCCCCTTTTTTTTTTTTTTTTTTTGTAAAACACGAAGAAAGAGCAAGCGTTGAACGTCGCTGATGAAGTTGAAATGCACTTTGCAGGCTCCCTGGGGCACTGTCCCTCTGTCCCCTGCACCGCCTGAAGCCCCGGCCCCCGGGCCCCCTCTCCACCTGTCTTCACCAACGTGAACGTGGTGTCCTGCTCCGCCACGTGGATCTGAACTCGGGTGACGTCGCGTGCAGGTGTGCGCTGCCCCTTGCACCCAGGCGGTGCGTCCCGAGGAGCCTGATGCCGCTGTGCTCTGCTTGCACACCTGCAGGTCTCGGTGACCGTGCCACACCCTCGCACACATTCTTGTGTGACAGGCAAGAAAATGAGTCCCAGCGTTTGGTCATGGCACCCAGTGACACTCTGTGGGGCGTGCACACATGGAAGGGCTCCAGGGTGACTATTGACCGTGGCTTTGGGATTTGGTTTCTGTTATCTCGAGACGCCAAGCCTCGTGTTGTTCCCTGCTTCTGGGAGGGCGGGGCAGTGGCTCCTCGAAGGCCACCCTGCTCTGTCCTCTGCTGGGCTCGTCCTGGTGACGTTAGCAAAGCTACTTTTTGACCCAGCCTGGGGCTCTCGTCGGCAAGGCTTGATATGAGGAGCCGCTCGGTTTTCTGTCTTTGTCCCAGAGTTGTCACCAGCTCTCCCTGAACCCTGCGCTCTCATTCCCCCCTCTGCTGTGAGCGCCGTGGTTGTCTCAGAAGTGACAGACCATGTAATTCTCACATGTCAGGGTTCCAAGCCAAGCCCTCGGGCACTGCCTCTGGTTTCCTTGAGGGAGTAGAAACAGGAGGCTGGGACCCTCTCGGCAGTGAGCTCCCCTTGGCCTCCCGGAGGCCTGGAGGGGAGGCTCCTCCTGCGTGGGAAGGCGGGGCCTGGGCCCTCGCGTGGCTGCCCCAGACGCCCCTCCTGCAGGTCTGGTGCTTTCCCGGTTGTCTCTAAGGCTGTCCTTCAAGGTGCTGCTGTGGCCTAGCCTGGCTGTGCCTTGCCAAGTGGCCTGGGATCTTGCGATCTGCCCGGTGCTCTGTCGAGGCCTCCGCCCTCTGGACGGCGCACAGTGTGTGTCTGGAGTCCAGGGCCAGGAAACACAACAGAGAGGCACGTTTTGAAGTGAGGCTGAGACGTTTTGCTGATTGTGTGAGCTGCATGGGTTGTGTGTGGGTGTGTGTGTGTGTGGGTGTGTGTGTGTGGGTGTGTGTGTGTGTGCTGCGCATCGTGTGTCTACGTGGCCCTGCGAGAACGTGTCGTGTGTGTGTGCTCGTGGGGTTGTGTGTGCCTGTGTCTGTGTACACATGGGCGTCATACACACGGATGTGCTGCAGGAGGGCACGCGTGAGCTTTGTGCCCCTGTGCCTGTGTGTGTCTGTGCCTTCGTGGTGTGTTTGTACGTGTGCGGGTGTTGTGTGGGGTGGAGGACGAAGGGGGCTGGAGGACACTGCCGCTCCTCTCTCTTTTCTCCCATCCCAGCCTCCTCCGCCCCGGTCGGAATGTCCGCCTCGATCACGCGCTAGGAGTCGGGAGGCCTCCGGCCTCCGCCTCAAGCCCCGGCTCTGCTGGCCTGGAAAGGTGGCCGCCGTTGCTGACTGGTCAAAGCAGCCCCCACCCTGACCGCGCTTCGGTGCCAGCCACTGCTCGGGACCTCCACCCGCCACCCTGCCCGCAGGGTCCTCAAGGTGAAGGCCCCTGCCCAGGCCACATGCTGGCCTCATGTCCCAACGCCCAGGCCTGGAGGTGGTGCCAGTTAAGGAGCTCGCCGGCGGCCCTGATGTCTGCAAGGGTGTCCCTCAGAGCGTAGGCTCTCGCTAGTCCTGGGCAGAAGCTGCTGGGACGAGTACTTCTAACATCATCCACAAAAATCTCTTTTTTAATAGTTTTTAAATCCTTAGCTTCTACTTATTTGAGCTTTCCCCTATTTCCTGAAGTTCGATGTTATTGGTTCTTTCATAGTTTTCTCATCCACACACCTAAGGCTATTAATTTGCCTTGCAGTGCTACTTTGACTGAACCCCACAGAGCGCTTGCCCTTCCGTTCTAAATAGTTACAGGTTTCCAGTTTGATTTTTTTTCCCTTTAAGGCCAGCGTCATTTAGATGTATGATATAGTACAGAATTATAGGACCACACAGGTTTACTTTTAAAAGTCCAAACTTGCCTATATGAATCACATGAAACTCAGTGTAAATCTTCTCTTTTCCAAGTTCTCAGTGAATTCTTTAAGCCTCAGACGCTGCCCCGTGGTGAGACATCAACATGCCCCGTGATGATTCCGTGACAGTGGGATGATGTTGTGACGTTTAGGGTAATGCCTGAATTTTCAACTTTCACAAAGAAATTTTACATCTAAAATTATTTAGCGCACGTGTGCTAAAACATCATCAATTTTCTTATTGACTGACTATAATAAATTAGTTCATAAATTTGAATTGACAAAATAAGCAAATAATGGCCTTTTGAATGTTTTATAGGTTACAGCGTGGGGGTTTCTGTTTGTGTTTTTGAAGAGATCAGCTGTTCAAGCAAGGCCACCCGTCACAGATGTCTTTTAACCTCTGGGTGTCCCATGGAGCGAGGACAACCTGTGACAGGCAGCATGTGCTGTGTCCAGCGCTTCCTGGACACGGCGGCTCTCGTGCTTGCACAATCTCATCCAGGTGTCGCCGTCACCCAGGGGGAGAGGCCAGTGGTCTCCTCGTTACAGAGGACAAGGGAAACCAAGCAGATGCAGCAACATCTGGTTCACGCAGCGACAGAGTGATAAAGCCGCTTTAGCTTGGCAGGCCTCACCAGAGCCCCAATCGTGGGAGTTTGCTTTATCTCCATTCCACAGGTGGAGATGATGAGGCACAGAGAGGGTTAGTGACTTGCCTAAGAACACCCAGCAGTACAGGGTGGGGTGTGTGGGGAGACAGAATCCCTGGGATCCCAAGGGAAGCAATGTGGCTGCACAGCTGCAGGCTCGTGACTGCTCTCCTGGGTGGAGAAGGTGAGAACCTGGGTGGATGCACCCCCACTTAGCCGTCCTCTTTCAGAATTACTTTATTAGAAATGCATAGTGTAGATATTTACCAAGATCTCATCCATAATTATCCACAGTGTCTCATCTAAGCTCATTAAATTAGATCTGTGTGTGTGTGTGTGTGTGTGTGTGTGTGTGTGTGTGTGTTGTGCCTCTGTAGTACTGGCCTTTAAGTGATCAGGGTAATTTTCCATTATGATTTTGCATTTAAATAAACAGAAGCAGTTTCATTGTGAAAACACTGGTCTAATATTGAGCAATAAGTGTCTAAGTGACGTTGGCTTAATTACTAGTCAGACCACTGCACTGGCTAAATAGAATTGTTTTGGACTTTGTTGGGTAGATGGGTGGAGGCTGCGTTTATAGAAATATCTGTGTGCCTTTAATTCTGCATTTAAATATGTGCATTTGTAAATAGACGCTCACATATTTATAGACACGGTCATTACAGAGCTTTGTGAGAGTGTTTCCTCCGCACGCTCCGAGGTTGGGGGGGATGCTGGTGCGGTGCACCCAGCTCCTACACAAATGTCTGCAGTTAGGTAATTACATGATGAGGACGTCCCAGCTGCGCCTCTATTTAAACCCCAGTTTCTATTTCCAGCACGGCCATTCTTCTAAAGGTTGATACGTCATCCTTTTATTTGCTCTTCTACACATTAAATATCAAAAATGTATCATTTTTCTCAAACACGCATCCAAGTATCCCAACAGGCCATCGTTGGCCACCGAAGGAGGAGAGAAGCCAAGCGTGAGGAGAAACCATCTTGGCGAGCCATCTGTCTGGCCCTGGGCTGTGGCGGCCTTTCCGCCACCCAGCAGGGGGATGCTCGCTGGCTGTAGGGCAGCTCGTTAGGCCCCAGTCCCGGCGCCCCAGCGCTGGGCGTCTTTGCCACATCCTTCCAACCCTCCAGGGGCCTGGAGGGCTCCCATCCCTGCCGGGTAGAGCGAGGCTTCCAGGGGACCTGGAGACGGCGCGGAGCACAGCGTCCCCAGCTCCCGGGCGGCGCTGGTCTGAGCCTCCACCGCTTCCCAAGGGCGTCTCTGTTTGATCCGAGGTTCGGCTGCTTTCCAAGTTGGCATGGCAGACTCAGGACTGGAGCCCTGGAAATCAGAACCACTCAGCCTTGAAGAGCGCGCACGCGCGCGCCCACAGGAGCGCATTAGATTTGAAGGGAGGGAGCTTTGGGAAGAGATGGGTGGGGGCTCCTTGTTTTCTTCCTCCCCTACCTCCCGTAGTCTCCGATCTCATTAGCAGGTTCTGTCATTATCACAGCTGTTTCTGCAACATTGTGCCTGAACATGATAGCGGCTGGGTTATCACATTCAGCGGGGCAAAGAGTACTCACCCAGGAGTACTCAGCTAGGAGTACTCACCCAGGAGTACTCAGCTAGGAGTACTCACCCAGGAGTACTCACCCAGGAGTACTCAGCTATGAGTACTCACCCGGGAGTACTCACCCAGGAGTACTCAGCTAGGAGTACTCACCTAGGAGTACTCACCCGGGAGTACTCACCCGGGAGTACTCACCCGGGAGTACTCACCCAGGAGTACTCAGCTATGAGTACTCACCCGGGAGTACTCACCCAGGAGTACTCAGCTAGGAGTACTCAGCTAGGAGTACTCACCCGGGAGTACTCAGCTAGGAGTACTCAGCCAGGAGTACTCACCCGGGAGTACTCAGCCGGGAGTACTCACCCGGGAGTACTCAGCCGGGAGTACTCAGCTAGGAGTACTCACCCGGGAGTACTCAGCCAGGAGTACTCAGCCGGGAGTACTCACCCGGGAGTACTCAGCCGGGAGTACTCACCTGGGAGTACTCACCTAGGAGTACTCACCCGGGAGTACTCACCCGGGAGTACTCAGCTAGGAGTACTCACCCGGGAGTACTCACCCAGGAGTACTCACCCGGGAGTACTCACCCAGGAGTACTCAGCTAGGAGTACTCACCGCAGTGCTGGGCTAACCCCTTGACTGTATTCCCGCGTTCTGGGGACTTGTGCTGCGACCGAGCCCAGCCACTGCAGGAGCCCTGTTTGGGGAGATGGCTTAAATTGCGGTGGACTATGGGCTTTGGCTTTGGACATGTTTGGGCATTGGCGCCTTCCGTACTTGGCCCGGGATCTTGCGAGACTTGGCCGGAGATCTCGAGGGACTTGAGCGAGATTGCGGAGGAGGTCTGCGCCATTTTAGAGGTTAGAGGAGCGTGGACGGCGTGTCGGGGTGTAGTTAGAGCCAGGGAGAAAAGTTGTCAGAATAAAGGGCTGTTTGTTTCCAGTTCGTCTCAAAACTTCTTCCCGCGGCTTCTTTGCTCCAAGCGGCCATCGCTTCAGGCGACTACAAGCCACCTCGAGAGCCAGACTGTGCCGCTTGGGCGATGCTGAGGAGCGGGAAACTCGGGAGCATGCGGCTGGGAAGATGCTCAGCCACGGGGAAGCTTCTAGAAGGGGGCAGACTATTCCAAGGTGGGCTTTGGGGAGTTGCCACCTCTCTTCGGCTCTCGGGTCTGCAGGACGTGGAGCATCACGTGGGCAGCCGCGCCCTGGCTGGGGCAGAGCAGGAGCCCAAGGGTCCTGTCACTGGGGTCATAGAATCCAAACTGGCCTCTAAACTGCCCAGGGCCAGTTTCGAAGTCCAAATAAACGAAGGAGCAGAGGGGGGTGGCAGCTCCTTGATCCTCCCCCTGCCCCGGGCAGCCTTTGTCCCTGCAGCCCTTTGCAGTTAGACCTGTCTCTGTGCTGCTTCCGTCTCTGGGAGAGTCCCTGGGCCCCTTCTGGTGTTTCAGCTGCTCTTAGCCCTTGGCCTCCTCGCTGGGATGGATGAGTTCCGGTCCGCCTGAGTTCTTCCTTGCGGAGCTCTGGGGTGGCTCTGCTCACGGGAAGCTATACCTTTTCCCTCCCGGTTCACGAGCACTGGGTGATGCTGGGGTTCCCACCGGGGATGGGGCACCCTGGGGCAGGCCAGGTGTGTGATGGCCCCGAGTGTCCAGAGGGCAGGCCGTGAACCAGCGGGCAGCGTGTGAGTCTCTGTGTGTGTCTGCGCCTTGACCTCTGTCTGGAGGAGTTCCCCCAGCAGTGCCACCAGGGCGTCCGAGGGCCGGCCATACGCTCTCCCTGGAGAGAGGAGGCCCGTGCCAGGGGCCCCGGAGTGCTGTACACACCGCCTCTCAGATCTCAGGGAGGGGGATCCGGGCCCCGCCTGCAGAACCACTGCTCAGGCTGCTGCGGAAGCTCAGCTCCCAGTGCCCACCACCTCACGGCTAGTGACTGAGGAGCCCAGGGTCCCCACCAAGGCGGAACACTTCCCAGCTGCTTCCCACAGGACACCAGGCTCAGGATTTATTTGGAGCTGATTTCTGGTTCATCACTACAAAATTTAGAGGTGCTTGGAGCCTGTGCAAACCTGCACAGGAGGACAGCTTGTGCACCCTTGAAGAAATGTCCCACAGGGCTGGGGTTCTGGGCTTCCAGGGAGGGCCTGCTCTTCCGACTCCCGGCCTGTGGTGTTTATTCCTCCCCACCTGTTCTTAGATGGCCTCAAGGGTTTCTTGCCTTGGCCAACCGCAGCTGGCCCGTTTTAGTGAACTTTATCCTGGAAGATTCAAAACGATCGAGCTAGTTAAGACTGTATAAAATCAGTCTGGAGAAGATCGTCATCTCCCCTGCGTGTTTAAGAAATCACATCCAGGGATCTTTAAAGAAACTTCTGGGATGCTCGGAGACATGGTGTGTGCTGGGCCGAGTTCTGCTGCTGCCTGGCCTCTGCTCAGTGGGAGCCGATTTTAGGGTCAGCCTCTCCAGAGCAAGGAAGCACGCTGTGTCCAACTCACATACAAAAAAAAGTTGCAGAATCACACGTGTGGGTCTCTGCGTGCCGTCCCCTTCCTGTCCAGCATTGCCACCTTCTCGGAAGGGCACGATCATCAAAATGCAGCCAACATCTGTCAGAATGGCTGAAACCGAAAACGCTGACCCCACACGTGCTGGTGAGGATGGGGAAGGAGAGGGGCCCTCCTTCATGCCTGTGGGAATGCAAAATGAGCGACCCCTCTGGGAGGCGGTTTGGGAGTTTCTTAGAAAACAAATGCAGGCTTGCGGAAGGCCACCGCAGCCGCACAGCGGCACCTCCGTGCACCAGCTGAAAACGCGCATAGAATAGCGCAAAAGCCTGCGCGTGGGTGCTGATGGCGGCTTTGCTCGTGGGGCAAAGCTCAGAAATAACAGAGACACCTGGCAATAGGTAACCGCACGGAGAAACCCTGGTGCACCAACGCAGAGAGTGACTCAGAGAAGGGGCTGAGCGGTCGAGCCCTGGGAGGACGGGAGGCGCCTCACAGGCACGTTGCTAAGGGAGGAGGCCCAGGTGCAGGGGCGCGTGCCTGTGACCCCACCAGAGCCGCTCTGCGCCTTCCGGAGTCACAGAGGCAGGAAAGGTCCGCGTTGCCAGGGGCCGGGGTGGTGCCAGGGGCCGGGGTGGGTCAGACCGAGATGCACAGTGGGTTTGGGGGGCAGCCGAGGGATCCCGTGGGGCGGGGATGGGCAAATGCGCGCAGCTCGCGGACGGCGAGACTCAGAACTCGAGCGCGCAGGCTGGACTCCGAGATCTGCAGGTGCTCCTGGCCGGTGCCCTTCCTGTCGCATCTGCTGGCTCAGCAGCCAACACCTGTGCTCCTGCTAACACCAGGGACAGCGAGAGGGCGCGGGGCGGAGCCGCACAGGGTTCCTTGCACCGAGGTTTTCTGCATCCTGAGGCTGTGCTCAGAAGGCCCCCTACTCATGGAAAATCCGGTGCAGCCAGCCCCCCGCACTGCTGCGGCCCGGCCCTTCCTTCGTTTTCCGTCGCCCTCTAGGGCTGGGGTGTGGCTGGAGGCAGGGGCTCGCTCCATGGGCGAAGCCTTGGGTTTCACCCCAGCGCCCCAGACAGGCACGAGTCGGAAGCAGCCCCCCGTATCTAAATGGGCTTCTTCAGCACCGGGGCTTCTCGTCCGTCTCCCCAGCCCTGCTGGGCGCCTGCCCGGCCCGGCCTCGGTCCCTCTTGCCCCTGCAGCCTCTTGGGTGCCCAGGTCAGCGCTCACACATGGTGTGGGCCCTGCAGTAGGGACGCCCCCAGCGCTTGCCGCGGCTGTGCCGCCGCTCTGATGAGCCAGCTGGTCACGCGGGGATCCCGCGCCTTTCTGGTTTCCTGTCTGCAGATGCGTGTGTGTGAGTGTGCGTGTGTGAGCGAGTGTGAGAGTGTGTGCACGTGTGTGTGCGTGTGCGTGCATGCGTGTGTGCGCATGTGAGTGTGTGTGCGTGTGTGAGTGTGCGTGTGCGTGTGTGCATTGTGTGTGTATGTGTGAATGTACATGTGAGTGTGTGTGAGTGTGCGTGTGTGCATGAGTGTGAGTGTGCACATGTGCGTACGTGTGTGAGTGTGCATGTGTGTGCGTATGTGTGTATGTGCTTGTGTGTGCATGTGTGTGTATGTGCGTGTGTGTGCATTTTCCTTTTTTCTGCGGAGATTCAGTCCCTCCCAGGGCCTTGAGATCTAAGAGCTGGGCCTAGCCGTCCCCTGCCGGCAGGGCGGGCTTGCGGCCCCTCAGCCGCGGGAAGAGCTCCGGGTAATTGGTGGATTTTGCGAGGCTGTCGGAGGCTTAAGTGATTAGCGCGGTCCTCAAGGAGGACTTAACTGGAGCATCTCAGGTTCTTCCCGGCGCCTCCAGGGGCCCTCCCGGGCAGCCGTGATCTTCGCGTCTGGAAGCAGGACTCACGGGTCCGCCCCCTGGCCGCCCTCCCTGCTTGCCTTCGGAGCCCGTGTGAGGCCTGTGCTGAGAGCTCCCGTGGAGCCGGGGTCCAGCCTCCTCCCGCTGGTGCCCGCATGGGGTCCCCGTCGGGGACACTGCCAGGCCCCTGCAGGGCATCCCCCCTGTCTCACGCGGAGGGGACCAGGTTTCAGAAGGTCCTCCTTTCGGCCCCTGGAAGGGCAGCGGGTCAGCCTGGGCTGGAGCCCGCCTCCTGCTGGCCTGACCTGGCCAGAGGCGGGAAGCCCCGAGGGTCGCAGTGCCCCTGAGTGCACTGGCTGCTCTGTGCGGGGCTGGGGTCCGCTGGGCACGTGAGCGTGGCCTGCGCCTCTGCTGCTTGCACCGGCTGAGTCCCTGCTCCCGACCCTTTTAGTGACAGGAGGGGAGGGACAAGGCCACTTTGAGGAGGGACTCGGGGCTATGCTGGGGAGCCACTCGCCCTCTCCCCATGAAAGCAGTTGCCCCCGTGCCATGCAGGGCGGCCTGGGGTGAAGGCCCTCTCCACCCTGGCACTCCGGGAGAGGCTCCTGGCGCTGGAGCTTCTCCGAGCGTCCTGAGGGCAGCTCTGAGCGGAGGCGGGAGTCCTCCATGCTGGGCCCCTTCTGGGGGCCCACTGCAGACGTCCACTGGGAGCTCGTGGCCAGGAGTCATGGCAGGGCTGCCCACACAGATGGGCTCTGGGGGATGACTCCGGGCCACCTCTCCATGTCACTGTCGGCCCTCGGGGTCATCAGTGCCAAGTTGCACAGACACGCGGGACACAGAGAAGGACTAGAACCTCCAGGGAGCTCCGGGCTTGGCAGGGCGCTTCCACGGCCCGCCAGGCACCAGAGCCTCCGCAGGCCCCTGGGGCTCTGCCCTCCGGTCCGCGGGGGATGCACCAGCAGCCTCCGGGGCTGGGACCTGGGTGGCCTCAGCAGTCTGGCCCTCCAGAGTTCGCGGCTGCACGGGGGCGTCTGAAGTCTCCATCTCGCTTCTCCAGTGTGGCCAGTGCCCTCGGCTCTGCCGGTGGCCCTCCATTGTGCCTTTCTGGAGAGGTCTGTCATCTTACAGGACCAACCTCCTTCCAGTTGCAAGGGACCACAAAGGCACTGTATGCTGAACAGAGAGAGAGAGAGAGAGAGAGAGAGAGAGAGAGAGAGAGGCACCAGTCCACCGTGGTAGGCTCCCAGGAAAGGAAGCAGCAGGGGCGGGGACAGAGAGGGTCCAGCCAAGAGCCGGCACATTCGACATCAGCACCCCCAGTGACCTGAGCCACTGACCACAGGCTGACACGGGCCAGCGGAGAGTCGGGAGCTGGCCGCGGCCTCCTGGGACTCCTGCTCCTCCCTCCGGGCTCGGCTGGGGCAGGCTCTGCCCGCCTCTGCGTCCGCAGCTCGGACACTGGGTTTCTCCTCGTCTGGGAATCTTTCTCCTTCATGAGCATCTCTGGGACCGGAGGGCGCGGAGCCGGGAGCGGAGGCTGAAGACGCCAGGCCGCCGCGGCGTGCTCCTGGGCGGGACGAGCCTCGCTTTGCAGGGCTTTCGCATTTTCACCCTGGCATTTCACGGGCGGTGAACTCTGGGAGCTCCTGGGACTGAGCCCAGCTCCTCCAGGGCAGGGCGGCACCCGGTGCCCTGGCCACGTGCACAGAAGTGCAGGTGAGCACCGCCACCCCCCGAGCGTGGCCAGCGAGGCAGGAGGCCCGCACCTCAGGACGGGCTTTGGAAAGGAGGTGGAGGGGCCAGCACCCCCTTCCCAGGGTCCTGTGCAGACTCGCACGCGCCTCCCCCACTGCCACTCACAGGCTGCTGTGTCGGAGGACGCCCAGCGCCCGACCTCAGCCCGTCCTGCCTCCTGCCAGCCGCCCGGGCCTCCAGGGCTCCTGCCTTCACCAGCCAGGACACCTTGGTTTGGTGAAAATAACCTCCCCCCTGGCCTCCCCCGCTGTGTCGGGACGTGGAGGGCCACTGGAAGCCCGGCCCCCGCCTCCCTCGCGTCTACACCTCCGCCTCCTCCGTCTCTCGGAGTCCCTGTCGCTCTGCACACGCAGGGCTCGGCCTCGCTCGTCCCCAAGAACAGGCGCGCCTCGGAGAAGCCCCGTGCGCTCGCTCATCTTCAAGTGCACTCCGGTCTCGTCCAGGGGAGCCCCGTCCCAAGAGACGGGCTCGTTATGACTTCTCAGAAGGAAGAGCCCTTTGTGATGCAGATCACGCGTGGACTCGTCCTCGCCCTCTCCGCCAGTCCCCGCCTTGATCGTGTCTCCTTCCTCGAGCAGTTTGGGGTGAGGGGACAGGAGTGGGGCCAGAACTCCCGCGGTCCTGCGCACATGCCCCAGGGGGCAGGCTGAGGACCAGGACACGCCCCGCGGCAGATCCTTGCTGCCAACGGAGCAGGAAGAGCCACCAAGCTGGGGGGAGGCCGGGAGGAGCGGAGCCCGGGGCCCTTGGCCTCCGGGTGGCAGGAAGGCTCCCCAGACCCGACTGCAGAGGAGGCTGGCGGAGGCCAAAGAGGGCCCGTGGACGTCCGAGGGCGCTGTCCTGGAGGGGACTGGACAAGCAGGCGTGTGGGAGGAACAGCAAGGCCAAGGCCCGGCAGAGTGCAGGAGGTGTGGGAAAGGTAGCATGGGGAGGAGCCGGGGACCACGCCTGGGGCCCTGGAGAGGCACGTGTGGCAGACGCTGGAGCTGGCCGGGCGCCCACCCTCCCACCTCCTCCTAAGGAGCAGAACTCCTGATGCATTAGACCACCCAGGGTAAGAGTGGTCTTCTCCAGCAATGACTGTGGCTCCGTGACAGGGTTCCTCCAGCTTTGGGCATGTAGACAGTGACTGTGTGTGTTTCAGGAGGCGCCTGTACCTTCCAGGGAGTCACCTTAAAGGGAGAGGGCATGCCTGCTTCCTGCTGACAGGAATGTGCATAGAATGCAGGACTCCGGCAGCCATGTTGGGTTGTGAGGTGTTGATGCTGGGATTAGGAACTAAAAGAGGGAAGGGGCCCAGGTCTCTGATGCCCTTGGGTGTCACACCTATCCCTGGACCTGGGAGGAAAAAGTACCATTTTCTTGTTTAAGCCTTTGCCATTTGGGACCTTCTGTCACTCACAGCGGAAGTGAAACTTTCTTCACACGCTGTTGTCAGGACTTGGCTTTTCGTCCTAACCCACAGGAAGCCGTGGAGGGTTGGAGGATGAGGACAGACGTGGCTGAGTTCGTCTTCTAAGAGTCTGCGTGTGTGAGGAGGCCCGGCAACCGGAAGGGCAGACACGCCCCCACACGCACGCGTGCACACACACACACACACGCATGTAACACGCCTTCGTGCGCATGTGAGCGTGACGTCATGAACGGGGCCCGTGATATATATCCATGATGGGAAGAAATGTACTCCAAGGAGTTGGCTCGTGCCCAGCTGTGCCAGGCCAGGCCAGAGGGCAAGCCGTGGACCCAGGAGAGCCAGCGTGTCCGTCCCACACCCCAGGTCCCGGGTGTCCCGCGGGAGCGCCCGTTTTCCTGGTTTTGTTCAGGTCTTCAGCTGATGGGACGAGGCCCACCCGTCTCGGGAGGGCAAGCTGTTATTTGCTGGATGGAGCTGAGGGTTAGTGGTGTCCCTAACACGCCCGCGGGCACTCTGGAGGGCACTGACCACTGGGGCTCCCTGCCCAGGTGAGGCTGAGGCGGACGCTGGCCCCAGAGGAGAGAGGTGTGGTGAGGAATGCTGGCGCCACGCGTAGGCCTGACTGCGCCTGCGTGTCTCAAAGCCGCCGTCTCCTTGCTCCGAAGAGGAGGACTTTGTGTCGGGCCGGTTCCATCTTACGGAGGGGGCCCGACCGTCTCACCTGGCCCCTGAGCGAGGCAGGATCTGGGAGGCAGAGCCCGGAGACTGGGGAGGACAGGAGGCAAGAGGCAGCCGCGTCGCAGGGCGGGGGCTGGGAGGCCTGCCCCGCGTTCCCACTCTGCTCAGGTTGGTGCTTCTGCCCTTCCTTCCACAGAGACGGGACCGGGAGAGAAATGAAAGTGATAGGGGTGAACCAAGGCCAAGGAAACCAGAAGGGGGTCACGCAGGCCAGAGGCCGCTTGGTTCCCTGGCAGTCAACAAGCAGGACTCCTGGGGTTTCCTGGCAGCACAAGAGAAAAGGGAAACAGGACTAGACCCAGCAGCCGCAGGAGACCAGCAGAGCCTCCTCCTGGCCAGGGCTTCCCGTGGTGCTCCTTTCCTGCAGGAGAAGGCTGGAGCCCAGGGTCCTGCTGCTCCTGGAAATGCTGGGAGGGGTTATGAGAGCCCCCGCCGGGCTCCTCTTAGTGAGGACAGGCAGCTGGCCCGGAGGACCCCAGGAGCTGCCCCCTGCCCCCACTGGGCCGCTTCCTGCGGTGGCTCCGTGTGGCTGGCCGTGCCCTCCTGCCCAGCCCAGCCAGGAGGCTGACCCCGGCTGCAGGTCCAGGCCAGCGCTTACCTCGGGCCGCCCTCCTGACAGGCTGGTGACACAGCAGGCACAGCGGCCTTCAGCACCGTCCTTCCTGTCACTGTCCCCAGCTTGTCACTGTCCCCAGCCTGCGTCTCCTGATGGAACAGGCGGTGTTTCTGAGCCCCCGCCGGGGCAGGACGTTGGACGCTCAGGTCACTGAGGACGCCATGATGCCTTTGCACAGCCAGAGGGTCCTCGAGGAGGGGCTTGGTTCCTCGCTGCGGGTCTCAGGCTGGGCAGGTCCACTGGGTCAGCCAGGGCAGAGGCCGAGAGGGCGGGCAGGAGAGGCAGAGAGGGGCCCACGCACCCGCTGGTCCGGCCCTGTGCACCCCGGGGGGCCTGGAGCTGGCCCTCCTGCTCACCACCAGCCTGACGGAGGGCGGAGGGCGCAGGTGGGCGGCTCCCCCCCTCCCCACGCCTCTCCCCCTCCCTCTCCGTCCTCTCTCCGCCCTCTCTCTCTCCCCTCCTGCCTTCTCCCCCCCCTCCCCTCCCCCATCTCTCCCCTCCCCCTCCCCTTCCTCCTCCCTCATCTCTGTCTCTCTCCCCTTCTCCCTCCCCCTACCATCTCCCTCCCCCCACTCTCTCTAAGTGACATCTGACCCAGGCCCCCCACCTGGATTTAGAAGCAGCAGAGCTGCTGCCCTTCCTGGTGGTATGGCCGAGGTCCCTGAAGTCAGTTCTGTCCTCCCGTTTGGGGGCCTGAGCCCTGCCCAGCACCGAGCCCCGACTCAGAGACTTGGTGGGAGCGACACCCTGACACGCCCCGTGGCTCACCTCAGAATACAAGCCTGAGTCCTTGGCACCCCCCCCCCCCCCGCCTTGGGCAGTCTGTGGTCTCCCCTGCCCCAGCCCCCACCCCCACGGCCTGTACTTATTATTGGTCCTGTTTGGAGTTACTTTTCTGCAGACGGGGGGCTCCGTGAGGGTGGGGTTTGCTGCTTTGACCTGCGCTGTGTCCTCAGCGTGGACATCGGGGTGCAGGGTGGGGCCTCGGGAAGGGCCATCCCGAGGCCAGGGAGGCCCAGTCTTGCTCTGCTCGTGGCCTCTGGCTCCCGGGGACCTCAGCGCCATCCGCAGCTCGCAGGTTGGGCCCGTCCCGTGGAAATGGCTCTTTCAGGGCCACAGAAGCTGAGCGGCTCCTGAGGAGCTGCGGGGCTGAGACCTCGAGTGGACAGGGCCAGCCCCGCTCGGCTCCCCCGGGGAGGAGAGGAGAGGAGAGGGCGGCGCTCACCCAGAAGGCGGCGGGGCTGGGCCCGGCCTTCCAGTGGGCCGCAGGCTGTGGTCAGCGCCCTCCAGGGCAGAGCAGGCCTCCTGCTTTCAAGGGGAGATGGGGTCACTGCCGACCGGCCCACTGGGGAGCACCGGGGACCGGCCACTAGTTCTTCTGTAATGAACAGGAGTTGATGTCACAGCCCACTGCCTGCGCCAGCGACCCCATGTCACCTGTGGCCTCCTGAGGAGTCTCGCACTGGGCTGGGGCTCCTGGGCAGCCGCCTGGGGCTGCGGCGCTGTTTCTGCTCCGTCTCCTCCAAACTCCTCCAGGTGGGCCTGCGCCTGCCCAGGAGGAGCAGAGGGGCCACCGCAGTAAAGCCACCTGTGGTTTCAGGCCTGTCACCTCCACACACACACACACACACACACACACTCACGCACATACACTCTCACACACACACTCACGCACATACACTCACAAACACACACACACACACACACACACACACACTTTCTCAGCATCCCAAACATGACACTAAGCACCCCAGGTCACACACGCCTGGAGCGTGTCTGTCTGTCTCTCTCGCTCTCGAGGGCTGGGTCGACTCCCCGTGTCCCCGTGTTGAGATGAAGGAGCTGGGTTGGCTGCTTGGAGAGCGGCGTCCACTCGGGGAGCCTCCGCAGAGGCCTCTGTCCTCCCGCTGCCATGGCCACCTTTCCTGCCCCTCGCCGCCGCCCTGCGCACCTCGGCTTCCTGCCTGACTGCTCCAGTTGAGGTCCTGAGGCCGCCCCCCAGCTGGCCAGCCCCGGTGTCCACACTGGCTCAGAGATGGCTTGTTCTAAGGTGGCCAGAGTGCTGGTCAGGGGCCAGAGACCAAGCCCCGCCCCCACCCCCAGGCCTGCGGGTCCTGCACTTCCTCCTCGCCTCTGTCCCTGCAGGTGAGAGAGGAAACGCGCCACCTAGCCTGGGGTCCCTGCACCGCACCCCGCCACCACGCCACCCCGCCACCCCGCCACCCGGCCACCCCGCCACCCCGCCACCCCGCCACCCCGCCGTGTATGTGGGGGTTTGTGTGGTGTGTGGTGTGTGTGTGTGGTGTGTGTGTGGTGTGTGTATGTGGGGTATGTTTGTGGTAGTGTGTGAGGTGTGTGTGTCTGTGTGTGTGGTGTGTGATGTGGTGTGTGTGTGTGTGTGTGTGTGTGTGTGTGTGTGTGAGTGTGGTGTGTGTGTGTGTGTGTGTGTGTGTGTGTGTGTGTGAGTGTGGTGTGTGTGTGTGTGTGTGTGTGTGTGTGTGTGTGTGTGTGTGTGTGTGTGTGTGTGTGTGTGTGGTGTATGTGTGTGTGGTGTGCATCTGAGCTTCCCAGAGAGCCAGTCCACCCATCCACACGTGGGCATGTCTGGAGTTGTGTGTGGTGACCCCTCAGGTCACGGGAATGGGCCTGGGACTGGCCAGGTGTCCATGCGGCAAGCGTGTGCCTGGGGCTGAGGCCCTGTGGCCCCAAAGCCAGGCCCCACCAGTGGCACTGCTGTTGGACCCATGGGGTGGGGCCTGGGGCCTGGCAGGAGGGTCCCCTCAGAGCTGGGCATGGGTGCCCAGGTGTGTGGTGAAGCCTGCCCGGGCAGGGTCTCCTGGACTTGCCTCCTGTCCTCTCTGACCAACACAAGAGGAGCACGCAGCTGTGTGTGCTGACCAAGGTGGCGGGCAGTGAGGAGGCCTCCCGTGCCCGAGGCCAGGCCCGCCTGCTCCCCTCAGCCCTGGCAATAGCCGGTGAGCCTGTCCCCACTGCGGTTGGGAGACTGAGGTTCAGGACCAAGGGCCACCAGGCAGCAGGGGCTGGGACTCACTGCCCGCTCACTTTGCCCTTCCACCTCCTTCATCCTTCAAAGAGCTTCTAGAACTTTCCATGAGTTGTTTGCTACAGTTACATAAGGAAATAAGCCCTCACCCCACCTGGAGGGGTCTCCCCTTGACCTTGTCCAAGATCACACCAAGGCCAAGACCCCTGCCCTGGCCTCTCCCTGTGCTGTTCTGCTCCTGCAGTGACAACCCCCCACCCCCGCGAGTGGCCGCACCCCGCGGCTCTGCCTCCTCAGGTGCCCAGGGACAGGGACGCCGCGGTTTCCCTCGATGGGCGCGTTCGAGTCCCGCGTCAGGTGCGCGCTGCCTGCCGGACGCGGGGGTGCTGGCGTGAGGACAGCAGCTGATTAGTCCTCACGGCAGCACGAGGCTGCTCTGACGCCTCCCAGTGAGCGCCCGAGTTTTGTATCAGAGAAGGCAAAATCGTCATCTGGAACCCCGGAGGCCTGGTGGCCAGGAAGTCGTCACTTTGTGATAAATCCTATCAAACCCCACAGAGGGAGCTGACCCTGCCGGTGGGGCGGTGGCAGGCATCGGCGGTGGCCCGGCCACTTGCTGAGGCTCTGACCTGTGCTGGCGCCCTGCTCAGCACTGTGGTGGCCGGCAGGTCACCGTCCAGCAGATCCTAGACCACGAGGGGCGTCCAGCGTGGGCCTGAAGGTGGCCCGGGGGGAGGCCGGCCACGCACCCGCACAGCCAGGCGGTGAGCCCAGCTCTCGGGAGCCTGGACAGTCCAGAGCCGAGCTCCCAGGGAGCTGGGGTGGTGGGGACAGCCCACAGCTGTGTGTCCCACGCGGACGCCACAAGTCGCGTGTGACCGGCGGACACTTGAAATGAGCACAGTGAGACTCAAGAACTGGTTTTAACGTTACTGAATTGTGACTAATTTGAACTTAAACACCCGCGCCTGTGCCGGCTGGGAGAGGCCGTGTCCCCGAGGGCGCCCTCGTCCCACCCTTTCTCCCTGGCGCGGGGAGCTCCAGCGTCCGGGTGGGCACTCCAGGGTGGGCGTGTCTCAGCCCGAGCACCAGATCACGGAGCCACCTGGCGTGAGTGGGGACAGCAGCCCGTCTGGGCTTGGATTTGGGGCCTGAGCGATGACTCAGGGGCGATGTCCCCAAGGGACTCACTGGGGCCAGCCTGGGTCTGCGGAGCCTCCCTGCCCACCTCCCGGCTCCTTCAACTCCCGCCAGCCGCCCACGGCCCCGGCTCGGCCAGGGCGCCTGGGCGGTACTTTTCTGCGTCCACAGCCTTGGCTTGCAAGGCAGGGCCGTCTCATGCTCAGCCTTCACGTGACCTGTGGGTCACTCAGGTGACAACATTGGTGGGTCCCTGCTCGCGGTATCGAAGGACCCAGATTCCAGGAGCCTTTGCAGGGATGAGCCCACAGGCGGGAGCAGGGTGGGGGGAGCGGCACACCAGCCCGTCACCCGCGAACCTCGACTTGACCCTGCCTGCCCCCCCAGACCTCACCCCCTCTCCGGGCCTGAGTCCTGTCGTCTGGAACTCCAAGGTGGACCGAGGAGATTCCTGGTGTCTGAGACCCGTGCTGCTGCGAAGCAGAGAGGTGGCAGGTGTCGCTGAGCCTGTGATGTTGGTGAGGAGGAGAGACGTGGGGCCTCGCGGGCTCCAGGGACTCTGGGTGCAGCTGTCCATGCAGTGGCCAGAGGTTCCAAGGACGCCTTTGCACGGCCCTGGCCACCCCCTCAGCATCAGCAAGCGCAGGCCTTTGAAGTCCAGGCTCCCCCACCCAGGGACGCCCTCCCTGGTGGCCTGCAGCCTGTCGTCATCAGAAAAAGAAAGTACGCCGCCACTGCTCTTGGTGGCCCCATCCTGAACCGTTTTCAAGCGTTGGATGCTGTGCGGACTGGAACCATCTTTCTCCAAACTCCTCTTCCTTTCCGTCCTTTTTTTATACCCAGCGCCTCGGAGGAGGCCACGTGCTTCCAATTCCTGAGCACGGGACGCGCCACCGTGGACACGGGTAAGAGGCGTTTGATGCGTGGCCATCCGCGCCCAGGGAAGGTTGCTGATGAGCTCTTTCCTCTGCACATCCCTCCTTAGCAAGGAAGGACACCTTTCTCACCATCAGGAAAAAAATGTGAGCCACGGAAAGGTCCAGAATCCTGAGGCTGTGCCATTCCAGCAGGCCTGAAGCTCAGACCCAAGAGTGAAGACCAGGGCACTGGAGGACGACCCTGGAGTGAGCAGGTGATGGCTGGAGCTCTGGCTGCCCTGTTGCTCCACGAGAGGACCCAGGACCTCTGCTACCTCTCTCTGCTGTCCCCCAACGATGCCACGCTCTTGGTATTAAATATATATGCTTTTCATTCTTGAGTGTCACATAGTAATTGTACATGTTTATGGGTTACCGTGTGACATTTCAGTACATGTGTAGGACCTATAGTGGTCAGATCAGGGCTGTTGGCGTAGCTGTCCCCTCGGACATTTATCATTTCTTTGTGTTGGAAGCATTTAAACTCTCTTAAAACCCACATTTCTGGTGGCCAGCCGGTCGCCTCCTGCGCGGCAGAACACGGGCAGCGGTTCCTCCTACCCAGCCGCGCCTGTTCCCGTCGCCTCCCAGCTTGCGAAAGGCCCAGGTTAGGCAACGGTGGTCACGGGCTCAGCTCAGGCACCCTCCAGTGCCTTTCCTGAAGACACATGTGACCCTGGTCACCAAGTGAACGGTGCCTGAAATGCCACCAGGACGGGCACGTGACCTGGAGAAGGGGCGCGGGGCAGCGGGTGCTTCACCCCCATGGGTCCTCTGACCTTTCAGGAGGGTCCCTCAGTCACCAGACACTTGCCACCTGATTACCTGGGGAGGGTCCTTCGTTGCTTTGACTGGTTTGAAAGCCAGTTAGCTGCTGGGGTCACGTGATGCGGGTCTTTTCTTGTTCTTTCTCTAATTCAGGGAGGGGACTGGAAATATCCACAATATGATGCAAAATGCCGCCACATTTAATCACACGGGTTTGCAAATCTTGCAAGAGATGCAGGACCTGCTGAGGTCCATGCTCCAACCACGAGCAAAGCCACTGATGATACGGCAAAGTGCGTGTCCTGTGGCCTTCCACCAGGGACAAGGGAAGAGAAAATAAAAGAAGACAGTTTGGATGTCTAAGGACGAGGAGGAGGCCTTGGGAAGTGGATGAAATGTTTTAAGTCCTTTGCCAAAAAAAAATCCCATGTTTATGTTTGAGCTGTAGAAGTAAAATATAAATAAAGAAAGACCTATTTATAAGAAATGTAGAAATCTCAGCTTTATAGGAAAAAGTCAAGTTGCCATTTCATCAACAAAAGAAACATCTATTTCATTTTCTGCATGTTTCTAAAGTGACCACGTGGTTTTAATTAAAACCCACATCTTGTTAAAAGACAGAGCAAATGTAATTATATTCATAAATTTTCAGTTAAAAAATAAAGTCCCAACCCAGGCCTCCCGCCCACCCGTGTCAACTGTTTTCAGTGATGTTTTGCTTTCCGTGTGAGGTGGAGTCTTCTTGCTTTTCATTCTCTGGGAAAGACGCCTCTTGGAAAGTCAGGGCGTCCACACCGGCGGCAGCAGGCTGAGCCAGCCGCCCTTGGCAATGGGCGGCCTTGACCCAGCCACAGGGAAGGCCGGGGCCCGCCCACCACACGGCCCTGCTCTGCCAGGCTTCAGGACAGAGGATGAGCAGCAAGACGGGGTCCCTCGCTTGAGAACCTCGTCCTTGGTGTGGGGGCACTGGACGCCTGCCTGTCCCCATCCTGCAACCCAGGACAGCACTTCTGGAGAGGAGGCAGCTGCCCTGGCAGGGGTGGCTGGACCCCACGAGGAGGCCACGGCCTCGGCCACTTCTGAGGGGAGGGGACGGCGTGAACAGAGCTGGGGTTCTCCTGGCTGGAGGAGGGACGAGGCCATCAAGTCCCGAGACCGTGAGGGCCAGGAGGGTTCCAGCCCAGGATCTGACCGGGCTGTGCTTCCAACCCTGGGATCTGGAATCAGTTGCAACGTTTAAAAATTAGAGCGTCTCTCTGCCCGGCCACACACACACCTACACACACACACACACACACACACACACACACGCCACACCCTCCACACGCACCACACACACACACACACACACACCCACACACACCACACCCTCCACACCCACACACACCACACACACACACACACACACCACACCCTCCACACCCACACACACACCACACACACACACACCACACACCGCACCACACCCTCCACACGCACCACACACACACACCACACACACACACCACACCCTCCACACCCACACACACCATACACACACCTACACACACACCACACACACACACACACACACACACACCACACACACACCTACACACACATATCACACACACACACCACACAACACCACACACATACACCACACACACCACACACACACACACCACACACACACACACCACACACACACCTACACACACATATCACACACACACACCACACACACACACCTACATACACACGCACACCTACACCCACACACCACACACACACCTACACACACACCTACACACATACACACCTACACACAAACACATATACACACCTACACACAAAGACATACACCTACACACACACCTACACACAAACACACACATACCTACACACAAACAAACACACCTACACCCCCACATACACACCACACACACCCACCGCACCCTCCACACACACCACACACACACCTACACACACACACATGCACACCTACACACACACCCCTACACACATGCACGCCTACACACAAACATACAAACACACACCTACACACAAAGACATACACATAAACACACACACCTACACACAAACACATACACGCACATGCACAAACACATACACACCTACACACAAACGCATACACACAAACATGCATGCACACACACATGCATATACGTACACCTACACACAAACACATGCACACACGTGTGAACACATGCACACACACATACACACAAACACGAGTGTGCACACACACTTACACGCACACACGCGCTGTCTGGACTGTGCCGACTTTTTCTCAGCTTCGCGTGGAGTCTAGGGAGGCACCTTCTCCAGTGACCCCCCGTTCCTGTCCCCAGCCCTGCCTGCCCAGCACTCTGGAGAGAGTGGGCTGAGCTGTGTCCGCGGCAGGCCAGGGCCCTGTGAGGGCAGCCCCCTCTGCCTCCGCCACGCGTGCTCGCGGCCTGGGCTCTCTCAGGGAGGCCCCGCCTGGCCTCCGCGGTTGCTCTTGGGAAGAGAGTGGGGAGACCTCTCCTGCCACGTGCACCCCTCCTGCCCCACAGCTGAGTGTGGCTGGGCGTCCCCACGGGGTCCGGGTGGTCCCAGGTGCTCCCTAACGCTGGGTAGTGCAGCTGGAGACCCGGCAGGCCTCAGTGCCTGGAGCCCCGGAGGTGGGGGAGGAGGGGAGGCAGCCCCAGGGCAGCTCCAGGGAGGCCGGGAGGTCCTGCTGGAGCCGCGGCCAGCGCCTCACTGTCCTGCCTGTCGCTGACCTCCCGTCGGAGAGAGCGTCGAAGCGTCTGTGGGTCGCGTGGTCCTGGCCAGGCCATGGGAGCTGCAGGGACGGGGCGCCTGGGGGGACCAGGGCAGCCCCTCCCTGCCTGACCATCTGGCAGCACCGTGGGGACGCCCAGTACCGCTGTCACCTGTTGCCGTTCTTGTCTTAGAGATGTCTGGGACACTGTCAGGTTAGGGTGTGCAGCAGAATGTGCTGGTGGTCGACTGACAAGTGATGCAGTCATTTGGAGATCATCAGCACTCCACTTCTTGCCAACCAAGTGCATATTCCTGAATTGCTCGCCGTAGAACCCAAAAGCATTTGCGCCTGAACCCGGGATTCCCCCCGCCTCTGGTTCTGGATTCTTCTCTCAGGAAACCCGGGGTTTCTATTGAGCTCCAACCAAATCAAATGCAAATCCCCCGCCGCCCCCTCCCCGCCGTGCGCTCCGGATGGTGTCTGGGTTTCATTTTTACAAGGGGCCTTTAAGAGCTCCTGGCCCCTTGAAAATTCCCAGCCCCTTTGTCCAGGCGGGGACGGAGGTGGCCAGGCCGCCCCGTGGATTGGGAGCCAGCCGAGAAGCCCTCGCCAGGAAGCTGTGATTTATACGCGCGGGCTTGTCACGGGGTGAAAGGAAGGGCCACTTTGTCATTTGGATCCAATGTTGGGACTGAAAGCCTCCCACTGCGGTAAACTCAGCTGGGGCCGCGGCCCAGATGACACACATTGCCCGCTTTGTTGCCGCGATGGCGTTCCGGGAGGTGACGTGAGTGTGCTTCCCTTGGCCAGCTCACCCAGGCAAGGAGTGTCCAGGGGCTGTGCCTGGCCCCAGCGGGCTCCTGTGGCCTGCGGCTGTCCTCTGGGGTCTCCAGGCCCTTGCTGCTCCTCCTGCGGCTGACTGCAGCCTCGGACGCCTGCCTTGGAAGGAGGCAAACTGTCCCCACCGCGTTCCCAGCCAGGTGACTGACACTGCAAATCTGCCTCTGCTGAGCTCATCCAGTGGGATTGGATTTTTAAGGCACCAGCGTGTGCCTGTGGCCACCGTCGCTGGCGTTCCAGCTTCTCAGTGTACAGCCTCATCTGTGAGAACAGGGGATGCACTAGAAGCTTTCTAAGGTCCGTCTGGCCTCCTTCGTTCATGGAACAGGCTTAATTAACTAAGCATTTCTTTTTTTTTTTTTTTTTTTTTTTTTTTTGGTACCGGGGATTGACCTCAGGGGCACTCGACCACTGGGCCACGTCCCCAGCCCTTTTTTGTATTTTATTAGAGACAGGGTCTCACTGAGTTGCTAAGTGCCTCGCCATCGCTGAGGCTGGCTTTAAAGCCACAATCCTCCTGCCTCAGCCTCCCCAGCCGCTGGGATTACAGACGTGCACCACCGCGCCCAGCACTATGCATTTCTTATGTGACAGTTGCCCACTGGGAAAAATAGCCACAAGTTCAAGGGAAAAACAAGTGCCTACCGTGACATTTCCATAGACAGAGACTGAAAATGTACCAGTGTGAAAATAGCAAAGGTGAATTCTGAAAAATATGGGCACTAGAAAGGGAACCACGTTGGTGATACAGTTGTGTCTAAGGACAGGCCTGGGTTTCATGTCCCTTGGTGAGATCAGAGAAGGACTTTCTATTGAGGTCACCAATGAGCTGAGACCAGAATGAAAGCCCTCCATGGGAGGAACATTCTAGAATACAAAGAGAGGATGTGCAAAGGGCCTGAGGTAGGAGCAAGAGCACCTTTGGGCCATGGGAAAGTCAGCCATGGTGGCTGTGGCTTAGAGATTGGGGATTGCAGGAGAAGCTGGAGACCTGAGCTCCGAGAGACTGATGAGGCCTGGACCCCCAGGGTCCTAGTACGGATGTGATTGGTTCCGAGAGTCCGGCCAGTCACGTGTCCATTCCCAGCGCACAGTCCCGGAGCGGGGGTTCTCTAGACGCGACGCAGGGGAGCTCTGTGAACTGCACTCGTCAGCAAGTCCGGCCATGGCCATTCCGCAGGAGACGCAGCAGCCTGTGAACTACTACTCCGGTGCGTCACTTTGGGCAGCTTAGCTTAAGTGACAACGCCAGCCCCACCCTGAAGAGGTGGGAACCGGGACTGAGGATGTGAATCAGCAGCAGTGCCACGTGACACGTCCCAAGGTGAGTTCCCGGTCCCCCAGCCCGCCTGAGTTCCCTGGCCCGGTGCCCAGCTGCTGACACCACAGCGCTGATTCCTGAAGCCCACGGGGCTGCTGCACGCGCGGCACTGGCCGGAAGCAGGTGGCCCAGGGCACACGTGCCGCAGCGTGTGGCACACGTGCCCACCCGGGTTTGCAGACACAGGGTGAGGAAAGGAACGGAAGGGGTCACTCGACTGATTGATGTGTGATTGCGTGTCGTCGTGGCAACGATATGTTGACAGATTGGGTCAAGAAAGCACAGTGTTAGGATGGATTTCAGAGCTTCTTTTAGGACCTCATGGCGAGTAATGGAAGGTGCTTGCTTGGCCCAGGGTCTGAGGCTGGCATCCTGGGCTGCGGTGGCGGGTCTGGGCCAAGCGAGCTGCTCTTCCGTGGGTCTCTGGACTTGAAGCAGGCCCTGTCGCATAGGTCAGCCCCGGAGTTCTGGCTCCGAACATGGAAGCCGTGTGTGGATTAGGCAAACTGGTGAGTGGACGGGGCCACCCCGGAGTGCCAAGGTGCAGCCACTGGAGGTGGTGACGGCTGCTCTGGCTGCGAAGCCACCAAAGCCCTGGACAGAGTCTTGGTCCAGGGCGTCTCTGCTGAGCCTCTCCATGGTGCAGTTCATCGACAGTGACGTTATGGGCACCACTAGGCCCCCAGGAGCACTGGGGGTGGATTTTAACGCAAGGATCCGCACTCTGTGCACGTCCTGTGTGCTCAGACACAAAGGCTGCAGGTCATTTTGGGGTGCATCCAGCTGCAAGTAAGGCAAAAAGGCTTCCAACCCGCTTTACAACCGGAACCCGGGGTGTGGAGGGGAGGGGTCTCCCGAGAGGCTCCAGCGTGACCTCAAGGCCAGGGCCTCTCTGTCTCTCCTCTACGCTCTCCTGTCTGGCTGGCTTCTTCCTACCAGCTCAGAACATCACCTTGACCTGTTGGTGAGCGCGTGCTTGGTCAGGAAGGGAGGGGCGTGGAGGCTGGGCCTCTGGCCTTGCTTATTAGGAAAGAAAGCCCCCCCAGACACGCCCTTCAGTGTAAGTGGCCAGAACTGGGGCTCCTCTGCCTTTGGGAAGACTGGGGGTGCAACACCTGTTTCAAGGAAAGGCCTCCTGACTGCAGCCCAAGGACCTTGGCTTTGCTGACCTCACTCCCAGCCCTGGGCCACGGGAGCTGGGCCCCGCTCCCCCGCGAACCAGGAGTGTCTGCGTGCACTCACTGCACAGCTCCATCTTACAGGGCAGCAAGAACCTACAGGGCTGAGAGCACAGGAGGGCTCAGAGGCAGAGGCTTGAGCAGATGCAGGGCACGCCTGCGCAGCGTCCTGCAGAAACTCACAAAGTGACGCCAGGCGCCATGGCCATGCCTGTGATCCTAGCGGCTCAGGAGGCTGAAGCAGGAGGATGGTGAGTTCAAAGCCAGCCTCAGCAAAAAGCAAGGCCCTAAGCAACTCAGTGAGACCCTGTCTCTAAATAAAACACAAAATAGGGCTGGGGTGTGGCTCAGTGGTCAAGTGCCCCTGAGTTCAATCCCTGGTACCCACCCACCCCCCAGAAAAGAGGTGCTGTGACGATGTGTTGCCACAAGAGAGTCAGAAGACAAGACCAGACAGGGGCGTAGGGACAGGGTCTCCACGGGGCTCTCAGCAGGGCTTCTGTCCTGGATTACAGAACTAAGAGTGTGCAAGAGCGTGGGCTCTGGAGCCCAAGCCCCTGGGGTGAGGTCACGTGTGCAAAGACCCTGTTTCCCAATAGGTGGGTCCACAGGGTGGGGACCCGCACGTGGCTCCCTGGAGGACACCGTGCACCCACTCTCAGGAGGGAGACTCCACTGGGGTTGGGAGGGAGACACGTGAAGACGCGGGGTGGGTGGGGGACACTCCAGGAAGGTGACCAAAGCAAAGGTGACAGATCTGAGGCTTGGACATACATGCATGGCGTGTCCCAGGGACTCAAGGGACGGGCGAGCAGAGCTGGCTGAATCCCATGGCCCTGGGGCTCAGAGGCGGAGAGAAGCTCTGGGGTCCATCCCGGGCGGCGGGTGCTCCCGAGGCCCCACAGGGGGTCTGCGGTTTGCTCTGGTCCCCACTGAAGGGCAAAACGTCACACCGGGGACAGCCGTGCAGCCAAGAGATTTATTCAACAGCCTTCGTGGCTGGTAGCAAAACCGGAGAAGAGGTGCTCTGGTCGAAGGTCGAAGAGGTGCTGGGAGAGGGGAGTCAGGGAGAAGGGAGTGTGCAAGCTCTGGTGGGAGAGGGGAGTCAGGGAGAGGGGAGTGTGCAAGCTCTGGTGGGAGAGGGGAGTCAGGGAGAAGGGAGTGTGCAAGCTCTGGTGGGAGAGGGGAGTCAGGGAGAGGGGAGTGTGCAAGCTCTGGACAGAAGGTGGGTGCTTGGTTGCACCAGCTAGGATCTCTGGAGCTATCAGCTAAAGCAGCTGCTGTCTGGCTGGAGGCTGGAGCTGTCAGCTGGGGCAGCTGCCGTCGGCTGGAGGCGATGGGTCTGGAGCTGCCTGCTGGGGCAGCTGCCGGCTGGGGCGGCTGCCGTCAGCTGGAGGCGATGGGTCTGGAGCTGTTGCAGTGGCTTCCTCCTCTCCACAGGGTCAAGCTGATGTGTCTGAGTGGCTTCCTCCTCTCAGCAGCGACGAGTTGATGTGTGTGTCCGTGTGTGTCCTGAGTCTCTCAAACAGGGCCCTATATAGGGATTTCTGGTGGGAGGTGCACCAGAGCAACCCCAATGCCATTGGCTCTTTGTCCCTAGAACAGAGCGACCTTTAAGCCTATTGGCTCTTGCCCGGGGAAAAGAAACATCCTGCCCGGGGAAGAAACATCCTGCCTGGAGAATGAAACAAGGTTGCTTCTCTCAGGATGTGGAGAACTCTGGGGGGGCGAGGGGGGAGGGTAGCCCATCTATCACCCACCTTCCCTGGGGGGAGCTGGTGCAGATGGGCAGACCTTCCTCCCTTCCTCAGGAGCACGTTGAGGTCATCGATTCGGGACTTTTAGAAGGAAACGAACCAAGGAAAGGCCACGGTGTCCTGTCCCAGGGGTTCCCCGGGCTCACAGCAACCAGGCGCCTCTGAGAGATGATGGTTCCTCTGGTTTATGAAGGTCTCGGTCCGAATTTTGAACCTGCTCTTAGAGTGCATCCCGGATCCCGACGCGGGCATCGGAGACCTGTCCGCCTGTCTCACAATGAGAGGTCTTTGGTCCTTCACGTTTGGGTGAGCTTTAAAAACACATCTTTTGTTGCAAACTATCAACTTTGAATATCCAGAGAACTAGGCAATTTTGTTACTTCCAAAGAGAAAACAGGGAGCCCAGATGTCGAAGATGAAGGCCTAAGAAACTCACCAGTGGGAGCACTATAGAAGCCCCTGGCGTCCCAAGGTGCGGGGCTCCGTGTGTATTTCAACTTAGAAAAGGGGGTCCGAGCGCGAGTTTATTGAGAGCTGCTCGGAATCTTGAAAGCTAGAACCGAGCTTTGACCAGAGTGAGCATTGGAAAAATTGGGGGGGATGAATAAATTGTTATATTACTGTTGAAAAACATCGTGTGCCAGGGCGCCAGGGGCTGGGTTTGTATCTAAAGTGGCATAGAACGTGGGGAGCAGAGGGCTGCTGCACTGGGGCACGTGCTGGTGGCCAGCGCGAGACGTCCTGAGTCCTGACCTGTCCCCTGCCATCTCGTCCCTGCTGGGCTCCCCTCGTGGTCTGCCGCACAGTGACGCTCGGTGCAGTCCCAGCCCTCCAGGGCCTTCCCTGTGCCACTGGAGTCAGCTGGACAAACACCTCCGTCCTGACGCTGGGGGACAGGCCTGCTGGGCCCGCCGAGAACTTGCTACCATTTACCTCGGAGCCCTGGGAACGCGTCCCCAGGGTGGGCCCCTGGGGGAGAACCGACCTGCCTCAGAACACGTGACCTTCCTGTCCCCTGGTCAGCGGGTGCTTCGCAAGTGGCGAGGGAGGACCCTCCAGGGAGGTCGAGGGAGGCTGGGTGCATCAGGAGGTGGTTTCTAAACGGAAGTGGAGAGCAGGGCCCGCCCTGGAGCCCGATGCAGCAGGCCCGCATGGGCCAGGCAGAGGCACGGCGAGGGCGCAGCCCTGCGTAGGCGGGTCTGTCTGCGGGCCTGGGTCCTGCTGTGACAGCTCCTCTTGAACCGTGGGACTCACTCCGAATGCCTGAGGACCACCCTCCTTGGTCTGCGCCCCGTGTGGAGGGGGGAGCACTCGCCTTGATTCTTTGTGCTTCTGAGCAGGAACTGGCCGGCGCTGCCCGGGCCCAGTGCACGTGCCTCTGTCGGGTGGGCGGCAAGAGTCTGAATTCTGGGGTCCACTTGGACCTCAGGCACCCTCTCGGCCTTCGTCATGGCCGTGGTGCGTTATTTGTGCTGATGTGAGGTCCATCTGGCATTGGACCGGAGACACCAGGAGGCCCCTGGCAGGCAGCCAGGAGTGGGAGGTGTCGAACCAGCGTGGTAGGATGGTCACTGTGTCCATTTGAAGAGATCACTTGGAGCCACAAAGCTGAAGTGTACCGCGGCGGCGCTCACTCACCTCCTGCCCAGCGAGGAGATCGAGACGCCCGCGATAAGCCCCTCTAGTGCCACTCGCAGATCCGGTTCACCAGGCACCAGGCACCAAGGCCGCTGGTCCCGGGAGGGCTGGGCTGGGCTGGAGGGCTGTTGGGGGGGAAGGGCGTGAGCCAGGGGCAGTGTGGGGGTACAGATGAGTCCCCGAGTGACGTTTATACAGCAGGCTGGGCAGCCACCGCTGGGCGGGGCCGCACCCTGCCGTGCCTTACTTTTTATTTATTTATTTATTTATTTTGTAACGAGGATTGAACTCAGGGGCACTGACCACTGAGCCATAGCCCCAGCCCTATTTTTTTATTTTATTTAGAGACAGGGTCTCACTGAGTTGCTTAGGGCCTCACTTTTTGCTGAGGCTGGTTTGAACTCATGGTCCTCCTGCCTCAGCCTCCCGAGCCGCTGGGATTACAGGTGTGTGTGGCCTATACTTCCCTTTGGTGAATCGGCCCTTGCGGTGCGCAGGGTTCTGACTGCATTTTCTTAACGGAGCGTCCTGCGATCTTGATCAGCCCCCTGGGGCTGCTACTCCAGTGGCCACCGACTACCTGCCTTCAAATAACAGGCGTGTGTTTTCCTTGGGTTCCAGAGGTCAGAGGCCAAGCTGCACCCCCTCCAGAGCCTCTGCGGGGGACCCATTTCCCCTTTCCCGGCTTCACGCAGCCCAGCTGCTCTTGGCTTGGGGCTACGTCGCTCCACCCTCCCCTCCGACTTCAGGGGCCTTCCCCTCTGCTCCGTCCCCTCACGGTCTGCCCCTCGAAAGGACTCGTCATTGGACCAAGATCTACCCCAAATCCAGCGTGATCTCCGTTCAAGACCCTTGGTTCCATCTGCAGAGACTCAGTAGTCCAGGGATATAAGGTCACCCTCACAGGTCCCGGGGCTTAGAAGTGAGTGTGTCACTTTGCCGGCCACCATTCAACCCGCTGGGCAACTGGAGAGGGGAAATGCACTCTGTGGGGTGAGAGTGCAGCCCCACTCAATGCCACTGCCCAGCGCCTACCCTGGGCTCTGAGCTGGGGTATTCCCCTGCCGTCCAGGGCTACCACGGTGCTGTCCTGGTGAGCCAGGAGCTTGCCGTGCCCCTGCGTCCCTCTCGGTGTCCCTCTCTGTCTGTAGCACCTTCTCTCAAACCTTTTGTGCAAATGCCGTGTTCTCTGTGAGCCTGCTGGGATCACCGTCCAACCTCACCCAGTCCCTCCAAGCCTGCTGGGATCACCGTCCAACCTCACCCAGCCCCTGCCCCTCCCGGTTCTGCTACACGGCATCCTCAAAGCTGGTGCGCCACCTGCGGAACTCCCTTCTCTGCCCGTCCCCATCTTCCACCAGCAATAGCTACAGAACCTCTGTGAAGTCCCCTGGCAGACTGGGGTTACCGCGGCTCCTCCTCTCTCAGTTCCCGAATCACTCCTGCTACACCAGATCTGCGGAGCCTTGGGTGCCATTCATTCACAGCAAGAAATAGGTTGGGGAACGTTAAGTAACACTGTAGCAAAATGTAGCATTTGAACCCGGCACGCAGAGACCCTGGTGAGAAATGCAGTTGATTCTGGTTATGACAACGCCATAAAGGCCCCGTGAATGCTGGATTAGTGAGTGCCCAATCGTTGCTCAGGGAAGAAGAGAGGCTCCCGCAAGCCTTCAGCAGCACTGTCATCCGCGATCGAGACACGTCTGCATCCTGCGTGTTGGTGGTCAAGGACGCCTGACTCCGTGTCAGTGGTCCACTTACTGACACTGACCCCACAGGCGAGACCCCTCCAGCTCAGGCCTGCGTGGCGCTGATCCAACGCATGTGGGCTCCTTAAGGCATGCCTCAGCCTCCTTGCACTCAGGAACACAGGACCACGTGTCACCACTACCACTACGCGTGGGGACAGTAAACAGCGGAACAACCAACGAAGGCACAGAGAAGGCGAAACTCGGCGCTACACGACCATGCCGAGGACATTGGCCTGCACGGGGAACGAGGCCCCGGTGAGGGTGGCGAGCAGGGCCTTATTCGCTGAGCCGGGAATGGCACGGGGCGTCAGGATCTGCCCCGGCTGGCTTGTCTGCGCGCGACCTGGACGCTCGGAGTTGACGAGCCTTCACGAGCAGGCGCGTCAGCAAGTGCGGAGTCCTGGCAGGAGGAGGGTGGGCGGTCTCGGGAGAGCCCCCACTTGCCCTGCTGCCCTCTGCCGAGACGCGGGAAGCTGCTGATGCTGCGCACAGGGGCGGGGTGTGGCCCCGTCTTTGCAGAGAAAGAACATTCTAGAATCGAATCTTAGGACTGCACACAGGACGCACCTGTCATTTGTGGGCGCTCTTTTGAAAGGGTTGAAAATGACGCACCGACCCAGGAGAACCCTGAGTCTGAGAAAGGAGGCCTCTGCCTCCTCCGCCCTCCCTGGGGAGGGACTTCTGGAGTCCCCTGCTGCGGCCCCCAGCAAGCTCCCCGGGCAGAGGGTGGGGAGAGCCGTCCAGCTGGGAGGCTGCGGACTCCATACCAGGACCGCCACAAAGGGCAGCTTTGAGGGAGGCCACATCTGCCAGCTTGAAATAGCGCCAGTGGCGGGCACCAACTTGAGGCTCAAAGGGAAGCACTCCTCCAGCCTCCCCGGCTGCCTGTCGGCAGGAGAAGTGGAGGAGGGTCCGAGGGGCTCTCAAGAGGAAGGGGTTTGCCGTGGAGAGGAGGGCGGCTCCCGGGGGGACCGTCTCTGACCCCCTCGTCTTTGTCCTGGCCTGGCAGAGACCCCGCTCAGCACCCCTCCCCCAGTGTCGGTTTCTGTTTTCCTTCCTCACTTTTGAGTGTTTCCAGGCACACAAATAACACATTAAGGCCGTCTTGGTGCCGCGCATCCCCCGTTGCTTGGCAACGCACACCGCTCGGTGAGGCTTCAGCCTCCCCCGCCCGGGGGGAGCCATGGCCCTGGGCTTGTCACAACCCCAGACCCTGATCACACCTTTGGCACACACAGGCACGTGCAGGGGCTCACATCCGAGTGTGCAGCGTGGGCGACGGCTCTCTTGTGCCTTCTGCCTCCTACCTCCGATGTGCCAGCCGCCAGCCCGTTTGCACGCCCAGGGCTTTGTCACCCTGGTCTCTGCTGCCCGGCACTGCCCAGCTGGGGCTGACCAGAGAACTGCAGTGAGGACAGGGGCATCCGCGGAGCTCCCAGCAGTGGCCAGTGTGCGCAGTGAGCGGAAGCTGTAGGGTTAGGCAATCTTAGTTCATTTCATTTTGATACCACTGTGACCGGTGGCCACTGCCCCACACCGTGGCACGCATCTTACTCTTCTGTGTAAGTCACTTTTTATTACGGGAAGTCTTCACACAGCCACGAAGGAGGCGACGGCAGCCTCGTGTGTGCACCTCCAGCACCGGCCACCACGGCACCTCTGGCTCCTGCTCATGGACCTCCTCCTGACAGGGCCCTGGAGGCATTTGCGTAAACACTCCAGTGCCAGCCACTGCCAGACTGACGCTTAGGTGGGGCTGATTGTCTGCTAAGATGTGTAAGAGTGAGCTTACGCTGTGGTGCCGTCTGTGTGTGCCATCAGCCTGTGCATCTGTGTCACGTAGGTTCGTGTGCACGTGTGTGTGTGGGGTTGCTCTGTGTGTCCTACGTGTGCCTTATGCATACATGTGTGCACACGTGTGCTCGTGAGCACTGTGTCACATGTCTGTGTGCGTGCATGTGTGTGCACGTGTGCAAGCACATGTGTGTACATACGTGTTACTTTGTGCGTTCACTGTGCTGTGTGTGCATGCATGTGTGTGCATGTGTGCGAGCACATGTGTGTGCACACATGTGTTACTTTGTGTGCACTGTGCCGTGTGTGCACGTGTGTGCATGTGTGCAAGCACATGTGTGTACACGTGTGCGTTACTTTGTGCATGCACTGTGCATGTGTGTGCACGTGTGTGCATGCGTGCGAGCACATGTGTGTGCACATGTGTGTTACTTTGTGTGTGTGCATGCACGTGTGCGTGTGTGTGTGTGTGTGAGCGTGCTCCCAGGAGGAGGACCTGTGGGGGGGGGCAGGCCATGCTCCTCTGCTCTTGAGGATACCACTGCCTCGGGTGGCACCTTTCTACAGCGCCACCGTGCCATCGAGACTCCACCCAGACCTGAGGTGCCCCGGCAGTGCCAGGTCCACCCTCCTTATCCTTGTCCCCATCCTCAGGGATGCTCCAGCCGCGTCCCGTGATGCCCGGGCTCTGGCCACCTGCTGGGAGCCCGGGCGCCTGCACTCGGGGCCCCGCAGAGCCCCGTCTCGTGGTCCTCTTGTCATCCCTGAGCTCCCCGGGGCTCCTCTGTACCCAGGGATGTCCACGCCCTCCCAGCCCTGGCTGTGCAGGACAGAGCCCTCCGCTGGCTCCAGAGCAGGGCGAAGGAGCTTTCCCAGGCCGGCACCTTCCCATGAAGGTGTGGTTGAGGCACGAAGGAGTCCGGAGCCTCGGGATGGGGAAGACTCAGCCATTTTGGTTTTCGGACAGCTCGAAAAGTTCTGCTTTGCTTCAAGAAATCCTGGTACCGTGGGCACTCCCTCACTGGGCACCCCTTGGCCTGGGGTATTTGTGGGCTGCCTCAGTACCGTGGGTCTACAAGGGCGGAGACAAGGGCGCTGGGAGGCTGGCGAGCTCGGACCAGTCTCTGACCACTCTAGGCCCCGCAGTCCAAAACCACACCACCCAGAACAAAGCACACTCCCACTCTAGGCAATGTCACCGATGCCCTGTCAGTGACACACAGCTGACACCCCCCTGCCTGCGCTGAATGCTGTGTATGCAGGGTCCCCCGAGAGGCCCCAACAGGCCAGCGGTGGTCTCCAGGTTGCCCAAGCCTTCAGAGTCACCTGTGCTGCTCACCTCCAGCCTCAGGACTCGGTCTCCCCTCGCGAGGCACAGCTGGACCTCAGGACCCTGAGGTGGCAGAGGTGGGACAGGACCTAGTGAGCAGTCTTCACACGCCCTCCCTGGGCGCCAGACTCCCTGGATCACGCGGGCTCCCTGCTGGCCACCCACCTCTGTCGCCTACTCTCCTGTCCCCCTGCACAGCCACAAGTCACCTTGTTGTGTTTGTCCCCAGGTCGTGTCTCGAGCAGGGCAAGCTTGCTCGATGTGAATCCCCGAGCCTCGCCGGGTCCTGGGGCGGAGCGACGCTCAGGTCCAGTGTGGAAGGAGGAGGCCTGGCCAGGAGTGGGAGGCAGGCAGGGGAGGGCGTGGCCAGGAGTGGGAGGCAGGCAGGGGAGGGCGTGGCCAGGAGTGGGAGGCAGGCAGGGGAGGCGTGGCCAGGAGGGGGGCAGGCAGGGGAGGGCGTGGCCAGGAGTGGGAGGCAGGCAGGGGAGGGTGTGGCCAGGAGTGGGAGGAAGGCAGGGGAGGGCGTGGCCAGGAGTGGGAGGCAGGCAGGGGAGGGCGTGGCCAGGAGTGGGAGGCAGGCAGGGAGGGCGTGGCCAGGAGTGGGAGGCAGGCAGGGAGGGCGTGGCCAGGAGTGGGAGGCAGGCAGGGGGAGGGCGTGGCCAGGAGTGGGAGGCAGGCAGGGGGGAGGGCGTGGCCAGGAGTGGGAGGCAGGCAGGGGGAGGGCGCCACACCCGGCCCCAGCCAAGCCCCAGGCCCGTGACCGCAGGTCATGGAGGGTGCCTGCCGCTCTGGCCTGCACCGCTGGCTCCATCCACTGCCACCCCAGGTCTGGGGCGCCTGCCCTGGTGACGCAGACCCTGTGGCAGTGGGGCCTGGGAGGAGGGCGCCTCGCCCTGCCACAGCACGCCTGGCCTTGCCCGTGGGGTCTGCAGTCTCCTGGCTTGGTGTGAGCATGAGCAGCTCTGAGCACAGGCACAGGGTCACTGTCACACAGGTGAGTGAGGCCTGTGGATTCCTGGTGGAGCAGGTGACTGCCGCTAGCTGTGTCGTAATGTCTGTTTTATAAAAAGACAGAAAAGAAAACGTGAATGTTCTCACCACGAAAAAATCACAACCGTTTCAGGTGATGACATTTTAAAAAATCTAAAACAAAAATGTCTGAGGGGCGCGGGCCCTGCGTGGAGGGGCCCTGCGTGGAGGGGCGGGCCCTGCGTGGAGAGGTGGGCCCTGCGTGGAGAGGGGGCCTGCGTGGAGAGGCCCTGCATGGAGAAGCCCTGCGTGGAGGGGCGGGCCCTGCGTGGAGGGGCGGGCCCTGCGTGGAGGGGCCCTGCGTGGAGGGGCGGGCCCTGCGTGGAGAGGCGGGCCCTGCGTGGAGGGGCCCTGTGTGGAGGGGCGGGCATTGGCCCTGGCTGCCTGGAGGCCCTGGAGCAGCGCCCTGCTGCCTGCCCTGGCCTTGCTGCACCCCTCCTTGCGCCCCCTGGTGGCTGAGCTGAGCAGTGTCCCCTGGCCCCTTGGCTGGGAGGTCTGGGTGGCCATGGCCCACACAGCGGGAGAGGTCCTGTGCCCCTCCTGGGGTCCCAGGCAAGGTGAGGGGTGCAGGTGCTGTGCTGGGAGAGCGGGCAGGGTGAGTTGTCCTCCTCTGCAGCCCCACAAGCTGGCCCTACTACGGCTGGGCCCACCAGGGCAGGCAGGGCGGGCGGGCTGCAGGGCAAGTCCAGGTGGGGACTGTGGGGAAGCCGGAGACCAATGGGACGGCTCCTTGCGGTCTCCGCAGGCCTCTGCCGGCCTGGTGTTCCTCCAAACTCCACTTGTTTCCAGAGAGTCTCGATTTTCATTTGCTCTCTCCCACTGCTAATCAGGGCAGTCCCACAGCCCTCCACTTTTTGTCCCCTCCTTGTCCCCTCCTCCCTCCTTCTCTGAATGGCTGCACGTGACTGTCATGTCTTGGGCAGATGCGGCTGCCATGTCCCCCTGTGCAGGGGCCTCCCCTGAGGAGGCCCCTCTGAGGGGGACCAGTGCGGTGTGGTCACCCTGGCCCTGAGCACGGGCCACTGCAGCAGAGGGGCACAGCCACGCCGGCAGGGCCTGCTGCAGGACAGCTGCCCTCCTCCTCCTGCTCTTGGGACGCGCTGCTGTTTTTCTGTCGCCCTGGGTGTGGCGCAGCGGCCGGGGCGTCCTGCTCCTACTTGGCACCAGAGCCAGCTTCACTGCCACCTGAGGATCACAGTGGCAGCAGCGGCTTCCGACTCCACAGACGGCCAGCCCCGGGGCTCGGCCCTCTCTCCGCCCTGCCACCACCCTCACAGGCCACTGGGTCCTGGGAACAGGAGTCCAGGGCCCTAACGGGTCATGGATGTCAGTGAGGGACAGCCAGGGAGAGGGCAGCCGAGGCCCACCTGGGTGGCCTGTCCACCTAGCCCGTTGGTCCACCTGTTCCTTCAGGGCGTCCTGCGTGGGGGCATCGGGGACCCCTACGCTGACCTGGCACCGAGGAAGGGCGAGGTGAATTCTCTGTTTCACGGGCTTCCCGTTGAGCGGGCAGGCGGAGGCCAGCTAGTGGACCCGAGCATCTGGAGAGAGCGGGAGGAGCCCCGTGGGCAGCGGGACGGGAGGCCAGAGCCGGCTGGGCTGGCTGGAATGGCCGGGGATGCCTGCTGCGCCCCTCGGTTCCTCCACACACCCGACAGCGCCCCACACGGCGCAGTGCCCCGCGGAGGGTGAGCGCCGTGAACCCACGAGCTCAGCTTCTCTCACGGCTGCAGCGCCCGCGCCCCCAGCCAGCGCCAGCACGTGGCAGGGGCTCAGGGGCTGTGCCAGCCTGGGAGGGGCCTGGCCTCTTGGGCAGAGCCGCCCTGCTGATTTGGTCAGCTCAGTGTTCTGACTGGTCAGTCGGAAACACACATCCAAGGCTGGACCCTGCTGTGGCACCAAACACACCAAAACTAGGCCGGCAGGACGGGAGGCAAAGCGGTCCTGGGGTGCAGAAGACGCATTGCTAAAGCTCAGGTTACAGGCAGCTAAACCCTGGAGCCAACCTAGATGTCCTTCAGCAGATGAATGGATAAAGAAACTGTGGATTATACACACAGGGGAATATTACTCAGCATTAAAGAGAATGAAATCATGGCACTTGCAGGTGGACGGATGGAGTTGGAGAATATCATGCTCAGTGAAGTCAGCCAATCCCAGAAAACCAAAGGCTGAATGTTCTCTCTGATAAGTGGATGCTGGTCCATAATTGGGGTCTTGGGGGCGGGGTAGAGGAACTGTGATTGGGCCAAGGGGGGGCACAAGGCAGGAAAGATGGTGGAATGAGATGGGCAACATTACCCTGGGTGCATGTGTGACTGCACACGGGGTGTGACGCTACATCATGTACAACCAGAGAAAGGAAAAGTCGTGATGCAATTGTGTATGAAGGGATGAAGTGCATCCTGCTGTCCTGCACAACTAACTAGAAAAAAATTAAAAGACTTAGAAAAGATCCACTGCTAAGAAAGAAAGAAATATGGAGCCAGGACGCTCCTGCGGATGCCCTGCCATGTCCTGTGACCCTCGTGGGCTTCACATCGAGGTCTGGCAGGGCCAGCCCCCAACAGGACCCCCGACGGTCCCTAGGGAGCACAGGATGTGAGAGGGGACAGCGACCGGACGGGAGGAGCAGGAAGAGCTCTCTGCCCCAAGTGGCACCCAGGAAGCCCGGGCTCAGGGCCCGGGAGCCGTGGTCGCGTCAGACATAGACCCGGCGACAACAGCCTGCGCCCAGGAGGGACGCTCCCGCGTGTCGCAGTGGCACTCACCTGAGACGCAGCCTCTGCTCTGTAAAGTGGGAGCGACCATCCCGTAAAGCCAACCGCGCCGCGTCCCCAGGACCTCGGTGCCCTCTGCTTCCCTCAGGAGTCACGTCTGAGAGAGTGAGACTCGTGCCTAGATCTCCCTGAACACGCGTATCTGTGTGTGTTGGAGTGTGTGGGATGGACTCACGCACGCGGAGGTACACACACACACACACACACACACACGGGCACAGCAGTGTTGTTTCGCGTTCTTGTTGCTTTAACTTAGTTACTATGTTAGATTTATTGCTATTGCATTGTTAGAATCACTGTAACGTGATCATATTAGCATGAACTATTCTCTGTGTGATGGCAGTGTGAGAGCACTAACTGTCTACACAGCACCCATTCTCTCCTCCCTTGCTTGCAGAATGCTGGGTTTGATGGAGGTGGCAATATACTTGTCACCTTCCCAGGGTCCCTTTACAGCTGTGTGGCTGTGACCTGGTACTGGAAGACGGTGTATGCTGAGGTTCAGGAGGACGGTTTTCTTTTTTTTTTTTTTTTTTTTTAATATTTATTTATTTGCTTTAGTTGTACACAATGCGTTTATTTTTATATGGTGCTGGGTGGGGATCGAACCCGGGCCACGCACGTGCTAGGCGAGAGCTCTACCGCTGAGCCACAACCCCAGCCCCAGGAAGACGGTTTTCTAGGATGGTAAAACAGCCAGTGTTAAATGATAAACTTACTTCGTATAGACATTCCACTTTTAACGCTCCCTCCCTGGAACTCAGATGTGGGGGCTGGATGTGCAGCAGCTTTATTGCAGTCCTGAGCAGAGGCCATCATTAGAAGTGGTGAGGCAGAAAGATATACAGAGCTTGGTCCTGGATGATTGGATGCAGCCTTTGAGTGAGCGCTGGATAGGGCTCCTCTAAAGGTCTATGGGGACCATTCTGCAAGGAAACCTGATTCTAATAAATACCTGAGTTGTTTCTTTGCTTTTGCACAGTGACGTTGTTCTGCACCTGAACATTTTCAGGCACGTGACCTAGACATCATCGTAGGCTAATGCAGGGAGCTTCCCTTCAACCACTGCCTAATACCAGATAAAAGGAACAGGCAAGGATTTTGAGAGCCTACTATGTGCGAGGCTCTGCTGCGAGCACACAGCCTCAGCAAGATGTGTCACCTCCCAGGTGGCTCCGTGGGGAACATGCTGTCACTACCATTGCCACACTAGGATTGGAACCTGGCGGCCGGCGCAGAGGCTGGCTGCACTCAGACACCTTCCACGAGTCAGCAGCATGAACGCCGTCTCCAACCTGGGGACAAGAGCTGACAGGGCTGCCATGGGCCACCTAGAGGCCTCCTGTCGTGCCCGTGAGCTAGAGTGACCTCCGCAGGTCGGTGGTCCGCACGCTGACGACATCAACAATCCCCACAAAATCTGCCCCACCCCAGGCACTGCCCCTCTCCTGGGTCTGGGCCCTGCAGCTGCGCCCTCGGCTACCTGGGATGGAACCTCCCGCAGCTGGTCCGCAGCTGGCCGGGGCGCCGGTGCTCCCCCTCCCAGCACTCGCAGGCGCCCTGGGCTACCCCCCTCTGCTCCAGGCTCCGGTCCAGGGCACCGAGGGGCTGGGCACGCTTCAGCCTCAATCAGCAGCGAGTTCCTGCCCTCGCCCTGGGCTTGTGAGTTTCCAAAGGAGGCCACGGCAGAGCCCTGGAGGCCAGCTCCGTGGTGCTGGGCGGGGTGGGTGGCAAGGGGAGGAACGGGGTCCTCTGCTGGGGTTAGCCAGCACTGGAGCCGGGAGGGGCTGCAGCTGGTGCCCACCGGACAGCACTGAAGCCAGACTGCCACCTTCAGCTGGGCCGCCTACCGCCTCCCCGCAGAGCCCTACGCGGCATGGGTGCCCACGCACCCTCCCCAGTCCCTCTGCCCCGAGCCTGCAGCGTGGTCCCTTCACCTCTCAGCTCACACGACCTCTCTCTGTGTCTAAGCGGCCATCAGGGACCGATCTCAGCTCCCCTGTGAGCTGTGGCGTCTCTTCCCCTCTGAAGTCTTCCCGGGTGGCTGGTCTCCCGTCCTTGGCTCGGAATCCTCTGAACCTGACAGACATTGTTTGATTATTTGTGTAGCCGCTGCAGAAGCCAGGCCGCCCCTTGGTGAATGGATGCTGAAGGAAGACCATTCCTCATACCACCCCCGGCCAACGTCCCCCTGAGATCAACATGAAGAGTGAGATTGAGGCTTCATCTCTGCATTCTTAAATAATCACACTTGTAAGCTCAGGAGGCTCGATGATCAAAAACAGGATGCTGATCATCTGTTAGTTTAAAAAGACAGGAAGGCATGGAGGGAAAATGTCCACAGACCACGTGGCTTCAGGCATGGCTGGATCCAGGGTCCCAACCCCTGCCCACTTGGCTGACAGGAGCCGTAGGTGTCCTGGTGTGTTCACGCGCATGCTTACCAAGCACTGGCCTTCCGTCTCCATGGAACATCACAGCCGGGACCGAGCTGTGAACTCAGAGCAGGGGTGCTGGGTTCCAATCCCGGTCCCAGCACTCCAGTCTTCCAGCCGGGCGGGCCCTGGGTGAGTGACTCCATTTCCCTGGGCCTCAGGCTCCTGGTGGGGAAGTGGAGATACTAGAGCTTCTCGAACCCAGGGCTGTTTGCTGTGCAGAGCACCTGACGTGTGGCTGCCGACTCTGGGGCTAGGCTTGCCCTCTAGCCTGCAAGGACAGGGCTCACCTCCAACGTGAGGGACCCCTGGACCTTTCAGAACCCCTGGACCTTTCAGAACCCCTGTGGTTTCCCGCCACTTCTTGGCCAGTTCGGTTCAACGTCCTTCCCCGCCACCCCCACTCCCCCACTCTCCCCCCCTTCCCACCCCACCCTCCCGTGAAGGTCAGGATCTCGCGAGGAGAGAGAAAGCCCCCTGCCTCCCTCTCCCGGCGTTTTCTTTTCTGCTTGTTGGAAGCGCTTTCTGCCGCGTGCCCGCGGACTTCCCGTTCGTACCATCATCCACACGCTGGTCCAACCCAACAAAACCGCAGATGCCCACACAGCGGGCACGCGGGATTCAGGTACCGGCGCAAACGCAGGTGACTGGACGGGGTGTGGACTCCTTTTAGTCATCTGTGATTACTGGCGAAGAAAATATGGGCAATATATTCAAAATAAGCTCTTTATGTATTTATTTATTTACTTATGTATTTATTTATTTATTTTTTAAGGAAAAAGACCCTCATGAAGAGCAGGCATGCTCTTGCTTTCGACTTACATGAATTGAGATAATTTGGACTCACAATTAATGTAAGGTTCCGTCATAAATAACACACCATCTGCGGGACGCGTCTCTGAATAGACGCAGCTGGGGGCTCCCCAGCCTCCGTGGAAGGCCATTACTTATGCTGTGTTGTGGTTTTGGGCCTGAAAGGCCTGCGTTTTGCACCTCTGTCCCTCCTGACTTTATTTATTTATGTATTTGCCTCCGTTTCCCAGCGGGTGCCGAGGCCTGGTAACGTCGCGTCGACAGTCTGGCTCAGCAAGGAAGCCTGCGTGTCATTCAGACTGTAAAGAGCCCCGAGCCCCACGCCCAGGGAGCTCAGACGGGCCCCCGCCCCATCAGGGCTCAGAAAACCGAGGTCCGCTCCCGACCAGCACCTGCTTTTGTGTGGCCCGACAACTAAGAAGGTCTCATGTGCTGAATTCAACAATCGGGGACATTTTTATTAGAATCGTGCTCACGATGGGAAAATCACATGCCGTTCAAACGCCTGGTTACAGGAACGCTTCCCTCGAAGGCGGACACCACCCTGCGTTTCTGTCTCTGGGGACTTTCCCGACACCTCTGCACACAGTCCCTCTGGATCGAGAAGCCTCGGGGGTCTCTAAGCTGCCTTTCTAAGAGCTGGTGACTGGGGGCCGTGACCTCAGTGTGGACACGGCGGGGGAGGGCCTGCGAAGCTTTTGGCAGAACCCGAGAGTCTCCGCGGGCCCGCTGGGCGTGTCCACCGGCCACAGGTCCCAGGCTCACACACCTGGAGGCGGAGGCGAGGTCCCCGCAGGGCGCTGGCCCTGTGATCCCTCACCGGGCGCAGGACCCAGAGCCAACTGTGCTACGGTCAGGGGGAGCAAGAAGCTCTGGTGAGCAGCTCAGCGGGTGACCGTAGGTAGCCACAGGGACCGCACGCTTCAGAAAGCTACAAGAAAGGATCTTGAAGAATCTCCACCATAAAGACATGACTGATGTCTGGGGAAATAGAAATGGCTGACCTCGCACGCGAGTTTCGAGCCGTCCCCGGGGCTTTGTGTTTTAATGTAGGTTAGGAGATAACTTTAATTCAGACTGGGAAAAACGACTCAGCGTGTCATGGCCCCCAGCCCCCACCACGACCGTCCACAGGGACTTCCCCCGTGGTTGGGAGGTGGACGGCAGGCCCTGGGCAGCCTGGCCCCTCGGGCCTCTGGCTGGAAGAGGTCTGCCCCCATCTCCCGTCCCCCCGAGTGCGGGCGCTTCTCTCCGGCACACCCAGCAGACCCCTCCCCGTGGGCCGTCCACCCAGGTGGGCGACGAGGACTCCACAGGCCTCCCGGGCCTTGCAGATGTGATTTCCAAGGCGGCCAGCGACCTTTCCGTGACCTTCATCAGACACAGTCTTCCCCGCGGTGGCCATACAGGGAAGTGCACTGGGCACCCAGTCATCGCGAGCCCCGGTGCCGGTGTCCGCCTTGGTGTGCTTCGCGGGTCGATTTGCCTGGATCATTAAAAACAGGTTCCTCGCCCCGAGAGGCCGGTGAGACGGCGACCCGCGGAGCCTGAGTCCTGCGTTGTTGTGCCCGGTGCCCCCGCGCCTCGCACAACCCTTGGCAGGACCAGCTCGGCTCTCTGAGTGCTGGAGGGGTCCTTTGTGCTGGGGCGTGGGCCTCCCGTGCCCCAGGGGCCCCGGGTGAGGGCGTGGTCCCAGCTTCGACACCCTGGGTGCGACCTGGAAGGAAGCTGTCACTGGGGCCTTGCAGGGGATAATGGGGCCCTGGCCACTTTGTCCCTCTTGCCTTCCCAGCTGCCGGGAGGGGACAGCTGCTCCACCACAGGCTCCCTGTCCCTCTGTTCTGCCTGGCCCCACGCCCCAGAGTGACAGCCAGGTCACTGTGAACTGCAGCCTCCAAAGCTGTGAGCCACAGCGGGCCTTTCCTCCTTTCACGCGACCCGTCTCAGGCATCCGGTCACAGCAATGGAAAGTGACACGTGTGACCACAGGTCACGCCCCCTCCCGGTGACGGCTCTGTCCCCACCACCAGAGCCTGCAGACCTGCGTCCTGCCGCGGCACGGGGCTTCGCAGAAGGGACTTGGTTGAGATCCTGAGATAGGCATCCCCAAGTCACCCAGCTGGGCCGCCGTCCTCAGGAGCCTCCTTGGCGAGGCAGAGAGGGGTCCCAGGGGAAGGAGCTGCCCAGCCACTGGCCGTGACTGGTGAGAGGAGGCCGCAGACAAGGGAAGGTGGCGTCTGGAAAATGCAAGGGAGAGGGTGGGTCCTGCGAGGCCTCCACGGGAGCCCAGCACAGCCGGCCTCCACTCCAGACTCCTCGCCTCCTGCGGGCAGCAGGAAATCCTGTTGGCTCCTGCTGTAGCTGGCGCAGGGGAGCACTGGGCTCAGCGGTCATCTCCCAGCAGGCCTGTCCTGGGAGGAGCCCGTGAGCCTGGGCAGGAGGTCCCCGGGGCCTCCAGAGGGCCCTTTGCCAGGCTGGACTCCAGGAAGTCCCAGCGCCCTGCAGCCAACAGCCGTGCCCAGTTTCTGGCCTCCTGGCAGATGCTCCCTCTGTGCCTGCCCAGGGCACCGCTCGGGGCTGCCACGTCGGAGGCTCTGGTGTTTGGGCCTCTCTCTTGGAGAGGGGGCTCCTTGCCCTCCACAGAGGTCTGACAGGGGCTCCTGAGGGCCCAGGGCTTCTCCTGGAGGGAGGGAGCCTCCCTTCCCTGGGCTCGGTCGGGTCCAAGTCACAGGTTCTGTATGCGGGAGTTTTGCTGTTACAGAACTGCAAACTGGACTGCGTCCTGTCAGCAGAGGGCACTGGGGTTGGCTCAGAGCAGGCGTCAAAGCCAGATAACCCCCTCGCCAAGGTGCCTCTGGTTTCAAGGCAAAGGCAGCAATGAGCCGTATTTAGCGGGGGCAGAGAAGCGGGTCTGGGGGACGTTAATAAAGCCCCCGTTGGGGAGGGGAGAGGCTCAGGCCAGCGGGATTTCAAGGGAGCTGCCGCGGGGTCGTGGAAGGTAAGCCCAGCCTGGGTTCTGCATGTGGCACTTGGGGCCAAGCACGCTGTGCTCTGCAGGTGACAGATGTCACCTGTGTGCAGGGAGGGGTGTCTGCTGCAGAGCACGCAGGGACTTTGGAAGAGTCTCCCCCCCTTGAAGATTTTCCATTCTCACAGGGCGGGGGAGCATCTCCTAGCATTTTTACTCCCCAGATGATGTCCCCCGTTTCGAGGCCGTAAGAGCCTTTTGCTATACTTGTCAACGTCACTGAAACGATGACCGTAACATCAGTAGGAAGGCCCGGGTCTCCCTCCGCCAAGCTCGTTGAGAACTTTGTCGCTCTCACTGAGGACTCTGTGTGAGTCTCGTCACAGACATGCGGACTCAGAGGCTCCGAAGTTTAGAGCATCTGCAAAACAAACGAAAAAATAAAAGGCCTTAGTTCTGGGACAGGGCTTCATTAATTCCTGGGGACGTGGGCTGACTCGAGGAACGTTGACTGCAATGCTCCCCTGCTTTCTGGGCTGGAGGAAACTGTGGCTAAAATCATGCTCCTTCCTGATTAGGCAACTCTCACAAGCCACGGCCTTTCTGAGCGGGTCGTTGGAGCAGGTTCCTCAGCGGGGCACCCTGCGCCCTGGCCTGTGGCGGGCTGCGTGTGTGGCAGGCTCTTGGGGCCATGTGGCTTCGGGCCCTCGGTGCCAGCAGCACCTCCTCCCGATTGCGCAGCGCCTGCAGACCTGGCCAGCTGTCCTGCGGCTGGAGGACCAGATCACGCTGCTTGGAGAGCCAGTGGCGGATTCCTTTTGGAAGCCTCTGCGCTCCCTGGAGCGATTCCACTTTGGCACTGGCTCCCCCTCCAGGAGGCCTCCATCTTGTCCCTCTGCAGAGGCAGGGCCACCTGGTAGGCGCCCTCACCGGATGAGGTGGCACCTCCTGAGAACCTCATGGTTAGCTGGCTCCGTCCACGTGTCCTGGTGGCATGTGTCAGTCACTGGGCATGGCCTCTTGCTGCGGTCGAGTGACGTGGTAAATGCCAGGGGCTCAGTGCTACTGTTTCACAGTTAGCTGTTTTAGAAGTCGAAGGAGGACCCTCCTCCGATAAAAGCACTGTGTCGTAGGGACGCTGTCATCTGTTGTCACTATCAAGTGCACACTTGCTGTGCTACCTGTTTACACACCTGGCCGTGCAGCTGCTTGGGTCCCAGCCGCCTCTCCACAGATGCGAGAGTCTTGCCTTGCACTGTGACGTAACGATGGCCGCAGTGTCCCCAGGCGACAGGAACTTCCCAGCTCTGTTGCAGTCTTGCAAGGACCACCATTGTCCGTGGTCCACCATTAACTATGCAATGCCATTATGCTCTGTGGTAGATAGTCACGGCCAGCCCCTGCTCACACCAGCCAGAGCAGCCTGGTCGCACGCTCCTGGCTGGCTGGACCTGGTCTCTGCACACCCGGGTCTCAGAAGTCCTTCTGAGCTTCCTGCTCGCTCTGCTCCCCTCCTGGGGTCCTTGCCCCATTCCCTGCCCTCCCCCTGCCCAGGCACTGCCCACCCTTCCACCCCGGAGCCCACCCGTCTGCTTGCAGGCAGAGCCTTGCGGTAGAGCCAGCTCTCTGGCTGCCGGGTCCCTTCCCACAGGCTACTCTTCTGGTGCTGAGTGGCACGGCCATCTTCCCACTATCTCAGGATCTCAAAAACTCAATTTCCGGCAGTGGCTCGGCAGCGCGGTTCTCTGATGAACAGCTGATGGGGACACAGTATCCCTGACGCTGAGAGACCAGAGCAGATAAAGGAAGTGGGTGAACAGGAAGGGAGACGGGGAGGAGCCTGCAGTCAGCCGGAGGCCAGATGGGGAGGCATGCTGTCAACCTCCCCCAGCCCTTGGCCTCCACCTCTGGAAGCCAGCTCTGGGCCTTACATGGGGCCACTCAGAGCCACGCAACCACTTGGCCGTGCTGTCTTTTGGGGGACGCTGGAGGGAGCAGATGAACGGGGCAGAGGAGGGAGCTCCGGAGCTCAGCCTCACGGCAGTCGGTCAAAACCCCAGGAGAACACAGCCCACAGCTGGCCACCACCCCTCCCTCGGCCTGCTGGGCTCCTGCGTCCTGTCACCTGGATGCGTTGAGATGGCACACAGTGGGGCTGCAGAGGGGGCTGTGCACACCCGGGGTTGGGGAGCCGTTCACATGAGCGTGTCCTGGCTGGCCTCCGGGCATGATTTGAGATCCCTCTCACCGCGAGAGACGACGCCCTTCCTGATTCTGTCTGCATCATCCTACGAAGAGGAGCGTCACTCCATCTCTCCCACCTGATGGGAAACGTCCATCAGCTTCCCACTAACAAGCAAGCGTCAGGTGAGAGGGCGGAACCTCCGGGCGGCCGGCAAACCGGAGCTTGTGATCTTCTGGTTTTATTTTAGGTCCCATCTTATCTTTTTCATTTTAAGAGCTTATTTTTTCATGGGTATTAATGCGTTATTAACTTTCAGTATCAGTAAAGTCGTCAGTTGTTCCTAAGGTTCCTGGCTGATTAACAGTGCATAAGCATCCGCCTGGTGTCTTGGAGGGGAAGGGCTGTCCCGAGCTTGGAGGCCACCCCAGGTGGAGCCTCGTGTGACGAGGCTGTTCCGGGTGGTCGGGGCAGGTGCTGCTGGGTGAAGTGTGGGAGGCCGTCAGCAGCCCCACGGCCCCTCCTGGTGCCCGCCTTCACCCGTGGACAGGAGTGCGCCTTCCGGTCTGCGGCGGGCGTGCTAGTGGAGCTTGGCTTTCTTCTGGGTGATGATAAAGGCTGAAAGGCCAGGAAGGCCCTCGTGAAGTCCAGCTTTCCTCAGAACATCCGAGGCCCCGACGCAGAATGGCTGCAGGGAAATGCCACCCAGCAGCGGGGACCAGGACAGCGACTCCAGTCCTCGGCGTGTGTGAGGGAAGTCCCGCCTGCAGGTTTGTGGTCCTCCCTGTTCTGCCCACACCCCATGCTTCTCTGTGAAGGGCTTCTCCCACCCTCTCCCTTGCTGGACGTCTGCATCGCCGGCCAAGCACCACACGCCTCAAGCCCCCCGGGGGCTACTGTGCACATAGTGGGCCAGGCAGGAGGGGACCATGACGGATGAAAGCATCCCCCTGCCTGCGTGGGACTGCCGGTCCACTGGGGGAGAGGGCTGCTAGCCCAACGCCCGTACAGACAGGACTCGGTGGGGAAAGGTGAGAGAAGGCGGGTGAGGGTGGGCCACCAGGGACTGAGAGGGACGCAGCAGTGGCGTGGCACTCAGGAGCGTCTCCGAGGAGAGCATGGGGGAGCTGGGAGCCAAATACGGGAGTGGGGCAGGAAGAGCAGCACCGCAGGCCCCGAGCAGGGGGACGCGAGATGCGTTGAAACGGCCCAGGAGGAAGCAGCCCTCGGGCCACCCCTTGCAGGACTGCGAAGAGCTGCCTGGAATTCTGGGCTCCTCACCTTCGATTCCAAGGCATCTAAATCACATCCCAAACATGGTCTACTCTTTAAAGAACAAATACGTTTTTAGTTGTAGGTGGACCCAATACCTTTATTTTGTTTTATTTGCTTTTATGTGGGGCTGAGGATCGAACCCAGTGCTCACATGTCTGAGGTGTGTGCTCTGCCACGGAGCCCCAGCCCCAGCCCATGGTCTACTCTGGACAGTCAGGGGTTGCTTCAGGAAAACCTCCCCAGGAGCTGGAGGCTGAGATCACGCGGCACATCTCCGGGCACCAGGGGTCCTGTTCTGGGGCTGGTCGAGGCCTGGCTGTGGCTGGCTGGTGTGGGAAGACCTGCTCTCCTCGGGACGCCCCAGGATGCTCCGATGCCCAGTCTCCTCCGAGTGACCTCTCAGCCCCCCGCGGGCCTGCCTGGCCTTGTTCCTTTGGGGGAGGCCGTGAGCCTCCAGGAGACAGAGAGTGGGTGTGCTCAGTGTCCCTGGAGACCTGGGCTCAGTGCGGGCAAGTCCACCATGTCCTGTTGGCCTAAGAAATTCAAGAGGTGGAACAAGAGGCCTCCCCTCTTGAAGGTCACACACAGAGGCTCGGCGCAGGAAGAGACAGGGGCCTTTGTGTGACTGAGCAGCCACCGCGGCTGCTGCTGCCCTCGCGACCCAGATCTGTCACCTACGTGTCTATCCTATGGAAACCCGTTTGCAGAAGCGGAGAACTTGTCCACACGGCAGGTGAGCAGATCAAGCCTGGATCTGACCGTGGCCAACCTCCATGCCCTTGGCCGCCGTCCGAGACCCCACGCCCTCCCTGAGCGTGTCTTGGCTCAAGGTAAATCTCACGGCCCAGGAGAATTTGGATAGTGGGAAGATAGAAGCCACACACTTTGTGTTCCACCCCAAGGGGAAAACACGGACTCTTCAAATAATAGATGAAGCCCACGTGAGGAGCCAGCGTCTCCAGGCTTTGGAGACCAGACAGCAGCTGCTCAAGAATTTTTGAATCTTTTTTTTTTTAGTTAAAAGAAGTAGAGGAAAGTCCCCCTTCAGCCCCCGACACCCAGGGGCCTTCAGTCCTGCGCTCGGCAGCTTTAGGAGGCTGTGGCCCGCCCCCCTCCCCAACAAAGCAGTCCCTCAATCTCTGCACTTCAAGGTCTGAGAGCGTTTTTGGACGGAGATGAATACTTCAAAATAAAAGCGTTCGATGTGGCGATTAGCCCGCTGAATCTCACAAAATCCCCCGCGTGGCTTAGATAGTCAGTGGGGTCTCAGAGACGAGACCCCCAGCTCTTCCTGGAACGCGGCGCCTTGGCAGGGGCTTCTTCTGAGTGCGTTTCAAGCTGGTGCTGAAATGAGTGGTGGAGATGGAAGGGCTGGGGTGTCTGGAGGACAGGGAGGGGCTAAGGTGCTCTGGCTGCGGGCGACCCCAGGACACGCCTCTGGGCAGAGAACCACCAGAGCCATGTGGCTTTGAAGAGCCACCTCAACAACCCAAGGTCATTTGGCTGCAGCACCAAAGGCAGCTTTGATGTACTGCCAGGGTCCCCGCAGGAAAGGATTAGGGACGCATTCAGCGGACAGTGAGCAAGGCGGCCTCAGATACTGGGGACATGTGCTGGCAGGAGCTGGAGGGAGGGACAGGAGGGTCAGTTGGAAAAGAGCGCCTTGCTTCTCCCTCAATCACGTGCTGAGCCTGTTTTGAGTTTCCTGGGCTTTGGAAACCCAGGGCAGGGAGGGGGGCTTGCAGGCTTTGCGTGCCTGGGTCCTGGGTGTGCAGGGAGTCCCTAGAGGTCCCCTAACAATGGAATGCTCCCACAGGGAGTTTAGCTGGCTTATTGCTGTTGGTGGCTGGAGTGAATGCAGACACACAGGTGAGAGAGGTGACAGGTGACATGCAGGGTGGCTCTTGCTCTTCTCCTGAGAACCTCCCAGCCCCCAGGAGATTTTGATTTAACCTGCCAATGACATTTTATTTATTTATTTATTGCTTACATATTATTTTATCCCACTGAGCATGTTTTTTTTTTTCTTTTCTTTTTTTTTTTTTTTTTTTTTTTTATGTTGTCACTCTGAGACTTAAGGAAAAGTTGCGAAAATCGTAAGAAGAATTCCATGTATCTTTTGGCCCGAGTCCGCAAATATGAAAATTTTATCGCATTAGCTTTCACGTGAGTTGCTTCCTCTGTCTCCTGAGTTATTTGAGAACGAATCGTAGACACATCATTTTCTTACTAAATATTTCTGAATGGATTTCTGAAAAATGAAGGTAGGGTTAGCCAGGGGTGGTGGCATACACTTGTGATGGTAAAGATTCAGGAGATTGAGGCAGGAGGACTGCAAGTTTGGGGTCAGCCTGGGCAACTTATCGAAGCCCTGTCAAAAAATTTTAAAAAGGGCTGGGGAATGTAGCTCAGTAGTAAAGCACCCCTGGGTTCAATCCCGAGTACCATAAAAATTTCTTTTAAATAATATTAATAATATTTTTAATAATAATTTGAATAACATTTTTAGATAATAAATTTTAAAGGCAGATATCCTTTTATACAATTATTGCAGTTATCAAAATGAGGAAAGTGACATTGATCCAATGTTACTAGCTATTTTGGAGGCAAACTAGCCACTTGTCCTAAAATTCTCTTGATGGGAAAAGAAAATCGCCCCGTGATTCCTTGGGTTTCACATCTCTGTAGACATTTGCCCACTGGCCTGAGGAAGTTCCTGCTGTCTCCTTGTCACTCTTGACCCGGACATTTTCATAAGAGAGGCCCATTATTTCAAATTATGTCCCTCAGAACTTTCCTCATCATTAGATGTCAATGATGTGATTTTTAGTGTGTGTTTTTGCAGAAACACAGAGGAATTGATTCTGTGTTCTCCTGGGTGCGTGTGTGTTGCCGCCTGAAGCGATGGCCGCTTGGAGCAACGAAGCCGCGGGAAGAAGTTCAGAGGCGAACTGGAAACAAACAGCTTTTTATTCTGATAACTTTTCTCTCTGGCTCTAACAACGACTAACATGCGCCACACACACCACCAAAAAAATGGCGCAGACCCGATCAGCAATCTCTGCTCAAGTCACTCAAGATCCTGGGCCAAGTCCCGCGAGATCTCGTGCCAAGTCCCGTGAGACTACGGAAGGCGGCAATGCCCAAATCTCCATGGCCCATAGTCAACCACAATTTAAGCCATCTCCCCAAACAGGGCTCCTGCACGTGTGAGGGGAGCAGGATGTCTAAATTTCCTCCATCACTGGTGGTGATAAATCTGGTCCCTTGGTTAAAGTGCTTCCTGCCCTGTTTCCCCTGAAACTTTAGTGAGTCCATGAACCACTCGGGATTCTCCTGATGGAAGGAACTGAATATCCTCTTACTCGTGAAACTTTCATGGAGTTTTAGCATCTGTTCGTGATTCTTGCCTCAATCTGTCACTGCTATGAATGCTGTCACCAGTTTGGATCATGCCCCCAAGTCTCACTTTATTTTAGCAATCACAACTCAGGAGGTTCTTACTTCATTGAGTAGTTAATAATCCTGTACTGTCATCATTTATCTGTATGATCAAATCACCGGGAGCAGGCTGGGCCTCCAGTCTCCTTCTAACACACAGCATGCAGCCTTCCTTCTGGGCCCCTGTCTTTCTATTTTTTGTTACCTCTTCCCTGACAGTTGAGGCTGACTCCTGTGTTCTCTACACCTTTCTCATTCCCTCAATCCTACGTCGCACAGAAAGCAGCTTCAGAATCGCTAATCCATTCTTCTGCCCCAAACACATTTTCTACCTATACTATAAAACGGTTCTTCTTTGTCTTTCGCCTTGGGATTTAGAGTCAAAATGTGTGTTCAATTTGCTCGGGTTTGATCTTCCCCCACCCTTCTTCAGTCTGGTTTACATATTCCTTTGAAAGAAAATTAAGTTGATCTGTTTTTAATCTGCAGTTAATTTAGGGCTTTTGTTCATCCTTGCTGGGATGATTGCTATCATATGGAAAATGTGAACATGACTCGAGCATCAGAACCGTACCCTTGCTTGTCCTGCCCTCTTTCTCGGTCCTTAGCCCTCCTTCTTTCGGTCCTGTTCCCATCCAGCCTCTCTTGATAACCAATCCCATGGATGCTGAGTTTTCCCTTATTTCTGTGTTGTTTTACACAAATAAGCAGACCCATGTGTATTTCATTACCTCCCTTTTCCTCTTCCACAAAGGGCAGTCCACAGTCTCTGGCACTTGGCTTTTTCACTGCGCATGACGTTCTGGAATTTTCTCCGGAGTGGTTCATGCAGACCCGTTCTGCAGCTCTCTCCACCGCGGTCCATACAGATACAGACCTCGCTCCTCTTTGTGCAGCTGAAGCGCTGAGTTGTGCGGGTGGACCCAAGTTTATTCTGCCATTTTCCCCCCAGGGGGAATGTGTCTAGGAAGAACGTAACATGGTTGCAACGTCTGTTTCATTTGGAAACAAGGTTGCATAAAGGACCTTGTACATACCTTGTGCTGCCTTACTTGTGCCTTCAGGGTGGCTTCCTAGGAGGGGGGGTCACTGAGTCAAAGGAAAATGTGTCTGTCGGGCCACTGCCAATTGCCTTCCGAAAGAGTGGCCCCACTTTTTTTTTTTTTTTTTTTTTTTTTTTTTTGTCAGCAGCAAGGCACTCGAGTCTCTATGGCCTCCGTGTGCCCTTATCTGACAGTCTGATAGATGGGAAATGGCCCTGGTTTGCAGTCTTAATTTGTATTTGCTGACTAAGTTAGGTTAGGTAGTTTTTATGTATGTAAGGGAGATTTTAGTGTATTTTTGGTGAATTATCTATGTGTTCCTTTCTCGGTTGTTTTATGTTTTCTTCCGATTAGGGATATTAGCCCTTTATCTATACTATATACACTGAAGATAATTTTCTCCCAATTTGTCCGCTTTCTTTCGCCTTTGTCTATGGTATTTAAATGCAATTATTTTAAATCACATAGGCAAATGTACAATTTACTAAAAGCATTTAGATTTTGAGTTATAATTAGAAAACTTTTCCTATACTTGGATTATTGAGGAGATCATTCACATTTTATTTACTACTTAAAAGATTTCATTTACTTTCATTCACATCACTGATACATTGCAAGCTTATTTCTGTGTATGCTAGGAGGCCTAGATCTACGTTTATTTTTCCCCAGATGGCTACCCAGTGGTCCCAGATCATTTATGTGCTCGAGAATCCATATTTGAGATGACGCCTTTATCACACACTAAGCTTCAGATGTTCTTGGACTTATTTATGAACTTCATTCTATTCTGTTGGGCCGTTTTCCTATTCATGTACCAGTGCTGTTAAATACAACTTAATCTCATACCAAGTAGACCTCACAGATGGTTTGAAGCTTTCTGCTGGGCTGATGACCACCAACCATTGACTATCACTGCCCAAGACTCTGCATTTTACTATTTCCACCCCAACAGGAGTGCATGATTTGTGGGCCCTCGAGAGTCATTTACTGGCCAAGTGGACTTCTGAATCCTGGCCCTCATTTCTGAGATGCTCACAGACCCGGGAACCTTGAGGCCGCCTGTTATTCATTCTTTTCTTTTTCCTTTTCTTTCTTTCCCCTCCTTCAGTGATCGAGGGCCGCGGGCTCACAGACAGCATTCAGAGATTCTCCTCGCTGCCGCCGTACCTGCCCGTGAACTACCACCTCCTCAGAGCCGAGAGCGCCTTCTTCCTGAAGGAGGCCAGCCAGGACCCACTGGGCAATGCCAGCCTGCAGTCCCGGGTGGAGTCCTTCTTCGTGTACAAAGCCAGGCAGCCCCCCGTGCTGAACGCGAGCTACGGGCCTTACTCTGCAGAGAAGGTCGTGCCCGTGGAGTTCTTGTCCACCTCGAAGTTTTTAGGCCCAACCAGTAAGTTCACTTTCAACTGGAAGCTGAAGGCCTACGTCCTGCGGGACAAGATCTACCCGAGCCGGCCCAAGGTGCAGGTCCTCTTCTACATCATGGGCAGAGACTGGGACGACCACCGGGCGGCCGAGCGGCTGCCCTGCCTGCGGGTCTTCGCCTTCCGCGAGACCCGGGAGGTGCGGGGCAGCTGCCGGCTGGGCGGGGGGGACCTGGGGCTGTGCGTGGCGGAGCTGGAGCTCCCGGCCAGCTGGTTCAGCCCCCCGACGGTGGTGGGGAGGCGGAAGCCCGCGGAGTCGCCCGAGGGGAGTCCCGTGGAGCTCTACTACGCCGTGCAGCCGGGGCCCGAGCGCGGGGACTGCGCCCGGGGGGACGCCAGGAAGGGCAACGCCATTCGTCCAGGAAAGGGAGGGCTGCAGGAAGCAACCTCGCACCTGCAGAGGATCGGCACCGTGGGCCTCTACCGCACCCAGGACAGTGCCCAGCTCCGCGAGCTGCGTCTGGACGCCAACGTGGTCATCTGGCTGCCCTCCCGGCCTGCCAAGCAGGGAGACGTGGTCACCGCCTACGTCACCATCTCCAGCAACTCCACCGTGGATCTCTTCATCCTGAGGTGGGTGCCACACTGGCCGCTGGCCATGCTTGGCGTGTCTAGGGTGAGGTCCCTCTCCATGCCTGGGCACAATGTTCAGGAAGGGTGCTTTTGGCTTCCTAGCAGGACCCTTCCACCCAGCGGTGGAAGCCAAGTCCCACACCTGCCCGTGGGGCTACTCAACAGCTCCTCCTGCGCCGTGTGTCCTGCAGGACACGACAGAGGGAGAGGGCACCCGTGTAGCCTGCAGAAGCAGGTGCAAGTAACCAGCCTCCGTGGGCCTCGTGTGTACCCAGAGTGGAGGGGGCTCGGGTGTTTTCTCTGGCTTTGGCGTTGTTTGTAGATACGCCCATCTGCCGATGGGTGCTGCGCATCAACGCCGGCACTGGGCTGTCTGGCTTGCATGTGCATGAGAAAAAGCTGGGGGTGGCATTCACGGGTTTGAATACGGCGGGGTTCCGTGTTCCGGGCTAGCGGCTGGGAAAGCCTTGGCTCCCGTGGGCAACTCAGCACCGCTTCAAGAGCACATCCAGCAGAACAGGATGCAGCAAGGTGCTCCAAACAGAGAGGCCAAGGGAGCCCTAAGTAAAAGCAAGCACAGGACAGCTGGCAGGCCGTCACCTTGGCTGGCTCGATCCTCCAAACCAAGCTTGGCTAGCGGCTGTCACTCTGGAAGGACTCGACGTGTTGGTTCAGGAGTGCTTGCTTCCCGGGGTAACAAGCTCCACAGATCCTCAGATGTGGAGGGGGATTTTGTGATCAGGAAACATATATTCGTTTGAGACTTGTTTTAAAAATGAAAATTAACAAAAAAAAAGGGTTTTTTTTTTTTTTTCTCTGATATTTAAGACTTGGGTCATACTGCAGCTGTGCTTTGGTTCTTTTTAGAATAAAACGATCACATGTCAAATGAGATGTTTGGGAAAAGATTTGTGGAACAGAGTGGTGGCAGGTGATGGGTACTTCGGTTTCTTTTCCTTTGGTAATGTGACTACAGGGATGGTCATTGTCAGTTTTGCTTTGTTTACAAGAAGTGTTCAGATTTCTGTAAGTCTCATAAGGTGTTTATTAGTCCTTCAGATTCAAGTAATTGTATTCTGAAGTTTCTGCCTTTTCAATACCCTTGGGACTTTTCTTTCATTTTTTTCTACTTACTTTTCCTATCTACCCATTAATCTATCTACCTGCCTGTCTATCCATCCATCCATCCATCCATTCATCTATCTACCAATCTATCCATGCTATCCATTTATCTATCTATCTATGCATTTATCTATCTATAACCTATCTCTCCATCCATCTCTCCATCCACCCCTTTGTCTGCTCACCCCACTCTCTATCCATCCATCTCTCTAAGGTGCCAGGGAGGGAACCCAGGCCTTGTGCTGCTGGCAGGGCCTCTGCCTCTGACCCCCAGCTCCTTCCTGCCGTGTTTCATTCTGTCCACCCTCGTTTGCTGTGTTTCTGGATGTGACTGAGAGCCTCTTGCAGCACCTTTCCAGAGGCATTATGAAATCCAACGCCTTTTCTGGGATTTAAGGCCTCACCATGGAGGAGATTGCTGTCCCTGGCATGTCAACCTCCCGCGTTCAGCAGGAACACCATGGCGGGGACCTGGCCTGGGTGCACTAGAGACTTCCTGAAGATGTCATGACCTTGTGACTGTGGCCAGCTTGCTCAACGTGGGGTCTGGCTCCTCTGGCCTTGGGTGGGGAGAGATACCCTCCTGGGGCCTGAGTTTGGCTCTTGGTGAGTTTTTCACCCGCTGGCTTCAGATGGCACAGGGGTCAATGAAGTGCCCCCAGCCCTGGCTCTGGAACCTGGAGGCCGGGAGAGCGGGCCGAGGCAATGCCAAGGGATGGTGACACCGCAAGGTCACCCGTGTCCTCACACTTCCATTTTCGGGAAGTGCAGACTGTCATCCACCAGGGTGACTGTGAGCAAGGCCACCTGCATCCTTGGGTCTGTGGTTGGGGAGCCTTCGGCTGCCCGCAGAAGGGAGGCGCTGTGGCCATGCCCTCCCTCTCAAAGCCAGGCATGGTGGAGGAGGAGACCAGGCCTGCAGCCAGCGGCCTCGGTCCTGGTCCTGTCTCTCCCACTGACACCCGTGTGACTTGTCAAGTTGCCAACCCCCTCAGGACTCTATTTCCTCACCTTAACAATGGGTCAGGCTCTAGGGCCTCCTCGCATAGCACTGAGACAGTCCCATGGGCTGATATGTGCTTGTGAGGTACTGTAACAGTGTCTGCCACAGACAAGTGTTGACTGTCACTATCTGTTGAAGTTGGGGTGAGCATTGAATTCTCTCTTAGCTGCCGAGGACACATGCTGTGCACAAACCCACCAGCAGTCACCCACAAAGCCGTGTCGACGCCCATCGCACCAGGGCCTTTCTCTAGTGACAAGAGCTTTCAGAGCACAGAGGGTGACGACGGGTGGGGACTCAGGACTCGGTCACACCGCGGTGTTGCTCCATGTCCTCGAGAGCAGCTGCCGTATTCCTCCCTTGGGATCTTTCCATCCACAGACCAGGGTCCCTGGGAGAGGAGGGCGGCCTCGCCTGCGGTCCAGGGAGCAGCACCTGTGACGTGTCCCGAACCTCAGCTTGAAGCCAAGTCCTTCCATGCTCAAAAGCAACGTGCGTAGTAGACACTCGGAGCACAAAAGGCCTGCAGACACGTGTGCAGATGAGAGGCTCTGGGTCTCAGACAGGCCGGAACTCAGCGGAGGGGGAATGGTGGGAAGGCCTGTCTCAATCTGCTCTCACTCCGGAAATGCAACACCACCACTCAAAACACGGCCGCCACGGGCAGCGCAGACGTGGTGGGGCCTGGATTGATTCAACTGCACAAGGGGCGGCTTGTCAAGTGGAATCTCACTCTGCGTGGAGTCCCCCGTCCTCTTTCCCTCCCTCGCTCCTCCTGTCCTCTCCTTCTCTCCACCAAAACTCCTCCTGTCCTGTCCTTCTCTCCACCAAACTCCCTCACTCCTCCAACATGTGAGCAGGTTCCTTTTTGTTTTATTTTTTTTTTTCATTTTTAAAAATCATAGACTTTTAAGAAATTGCAAACATGATATGGCGCTTTCCCATATACCTTCTCCCTGTGTTCCTCTAAGAAGAAAACCGTATAACCATAGCTTGGTCAAGGCTAGAAAACTGGCTCTGACGCAACATGATTATCCAATCCGCAGATGGTATTCGTGTCCGGATTTAGGTGTTTGTTGTTGGTTGCTTTGTGTTTGTTTTTGGTCCTGGGGTGCTTTACATCCCCATCCCTTTTCATCTTTCATTTTGAGACAGGGCCTCGCTAAGTTGCCCAGGCTGGCCTAGAACTTGCCACCCTCCCGCCGGAGCCCCCAGAGTCGCTGGGATTGCAGGAGAATTTCGGGTTGGAGGTGCCTTATCCCTTTCAGCTGGGAATGTTTTCAAAGGGGAGGAGGGTCAGTTAGGAAAGAAGGTTCCCAGGAAAAGCTGCTTGGTTCTCTTCCAGCATCCACCCCTGCTGTGGGTCAGCGGTACAAAGAACATTCCTTCTGTGCAGACACCTCCCCACGTGCCCCGCGTATGTCGGGGTTTCTGCATCATCAGACGCAGAGCCAGTGCCCGGCCACGTGGGCGTGTGGACGGAGCAGCCACCCCAGCAGATGAGCATCTCCACCTCAGCCTGGAAGGCCGAGCTCCTCCCCAGTCTCACCTGTGTCCAGGTGCAGCCGGTCCTCATGGGCACTCGCTGCCTTAGCTACACAGTGTCTCGGAAGTGCCCCAAGAGCGTAGCATGTGGCCAGGGGGAGAAGGAACCAGGCCTGCATGAAGCTGGCCTCGTGAACGGCAGACCCTCCCTCTGGGCGGGAAGACTCCGGACCTCTGGGAGGCCGAGAGCTGCGAACTCCAGGGTGCACAATGCAGGACGCCAGTCGCCACGAAGCAGACCCGTGTCCCCGCCCTCCGGGTTCTGCTGCCATTCCGCTGGTTCTACAGAGAGCAGCCTTGATCCTCACCCCTAAACACGTGGAGAACAGCTACCCATACCTTGCTTTTAAGCCAGAACAAAGACGGGTCCGCCTCCCAGCCCTCGCCCCGTCTGACTGGAGTCTTACACTGTCGCTCTATCCCCACTGTGTGCTCGTAGTTGCTTTCTTTCGATGAAGAGGTTTCCCATCTTCACGGTGGATGGGAGGTTTCCCTCCCGTGGATGAATCTTTGTTCAGTTAATATTTACGGTCCCATCCGCCAGGCATGCGTGCACCTCAGTAGAGGGAACAGCAAAGCTCTCTACCTGGGTGGGGCTTGTGATCCGGGGGAAGAAGATGGACATAATCAAAATGAGGAAGTAAGGCCCCAGACAGAACTAAGTGGTGAGAAGCATGAGCCAGGGAAAGGACCAGAGCCTGCCCAGCATGTGACTTAGAGAAGGCTGCGGCCAAGGCAGGCCTTGCTGTCAAGGTGGCCTGGGGTCAAGCGTGGTCTCGGGGAAACAACAGGTGCAAAGGCCCTGAGGCAGCTTGCTTTCTGGTTGCAGAATGTAAGGGACCAGTGTGAGTGACATAGAATGGAAGGAGGTGCAGGTGGGTTCAGGGGAGATCTGGGGTCCAGGTCACTTGGAGGCTCACGCACCCTTGTGAGGCCGTGCCTTGTTCTGAGTGAGATGCGGACCACTGGAAGGTTTCATTAGTTAGCCACGATCAACATTATTTTTCTTGAGGGGGGTCTCGCTGTCTTGCCCAGGCTGGCCCAGCTCACAGTCCTCCAAGCTCACCCCCGCCAGCAGCTGGGAATGCAGGCCTGTGCCCCCACACTTGGCTTCCAACCTGTTTGGGGGTACTGCCATGCTTTTGTGAGAGGGGTGCTCCCTGGGTCAGCCCAGCAAGAGCTGGGAGGGTCGGCGGCTGGGGCAGCACCGGCGCGGGAGTCGCTGGGGTCAGATGCAGGCTGCAGGCTGAGCCGTGCCCCTGTTCCGGGAGGCCTGGGGGAGCCACAGGCCTTCCCTTTCTGGGGAACACACTTAATCTTAATTAAAATGTGTTTGATGCTTAAAATCATCACTTTGGGGGAAACTACCCAGCAAGCAAATAATCTAGGGGGATTTACACGCCATGGCCTCACAGTGAAGTTGGCCCGAGGCCCGCTGGGCTCTGGAAACGGTGCCGCTCCCCAGTGAGCACACACAGAGGCGGCTGGAAACCGGTGCGTCCTCCTGCGACCACTGGGGACACGGGAGGGACACGCTCAGGCTCAGAGCGCTGGGTCCTCTCTATGGGGGAGCCCAGGGGGCGGCCGGGCAGGGAGACCCTGGCTCTCCCTCTCCCCCAACTGCGGGACTCAGACTCTCCCGGGCATCCCCGTGCACGATGGCGTCACCAACAGGGCTAGAGGTCCAGGCAGCCTGGAATTCTCGGAAATTCCATCGATCAATAACGTCTGGGAAACTTGGCGGGAGTCACCGCTGCAGAATGGTCACACAAATGCCACTCTTCATGGGCCAAAGAAGCAGCCTGGATTTTGTTTGTGACTCCGGGGGTCGAATTAAAAGGCAACCCTGGCTGTATGATCGGACAAGTCCTGAGACTCGAAGTCAAGGTTGAGGGAAGGAAGCGCTGCTTCCGAGCTAGGATTTATTTGGGAAGCCTATTTTAGACCATAAAACCTTGTAACTGCTGGCGGGAGAGACAGGGCACATGCAGAGGTGTTTTACAGATGCAGTAAGCATGGTGGTGGGGTGGGTGAGCCCCTTGTCAGTCCCCAGCCCTCGACATGTGGCTCAGGCAAGATAGATCCTCATTTAATTGAATGAATCCAAAACCAAAGAACCTAATGTCAAACCTGCATCGTCAACCTTCCCTTTCTGGGCTGTTTGATCTCGTCACTGACTGGGTCTCCGTAAAATAAAGACCAAGATTCCTCAGCAGCCGGCATCACTCACGATTCTACAGTTGGCCAACGTGGCTTGACAATTGGGGTGAGCGGTTCTGAAACCTCCCTTTGCCTTCTCAGAGTGCCGGGGTGCCACTCGAGTCCCTGGAATGCGGAGGCGGGGACCTCTTCCCTGCGACTGCGCCCTGAAAGCCAGCTTCAGACTGAGTGGGCAGACTCCCCCCTCCAAGGGGCAGCGTCCATTTGACTCCAGTGGAAGCTCCTTGGCCCTGCAGGTGTGCAGAGGAGACTGGAGGCCACTGGGCCTCTGCTTGGTCCTGAGACAAAGGAAACAGACCTGCAGAAGCAGAGGGGACTCGCCCTGCTCTCAGCTGAAGTAAGCTTGCTTAGCTGAGATCCGCAGCTCACTGACTGGGAAGGGACTGGCCTCCATTGGTAAGCCCTCCCAGCTCCTCCTTAGGGAGCCGAGGGGAGTCACGAAGACCCTCCCCAAGTTGGGGACAATGCCACGCTGCTAACGTGGACTTGTGCCGGGCAAATAGACACGCCTCCACGGCTCAGCGTGGAGGGACGGTGGGCACATGGGCCAGACCCAGCCTCGGCAGCCTCGGCAGCCTCGGCAATGTTGGCTCAGAGGGCCGGAGCCCCTGTGCCACGGGACTGTTCTGTGCGCTGAAGGCACCTCTGCCCTCCAGACGCCAGTGGCCCTCCAACCCGGCCCTGCTCATGACAGGACGTCTGTGCATGTCGCAGGCGCTCTCTGGGGGCGAGATCCCGTGTCCGCAGCCTTGCTGTGCAGAGCTTGCTGGTCTGCGGTGGTCGGTGGGCTGCAGGTGGAGACGGCGCGAGGGGGCCCGTGGCTGGTGCCTCTGCGGCTCTTGGGGTAAGAGCTGTTGAGAAGGGCCCTGGTCCTCCTCTCCACAGCCACGCGGGCTCCTCGCGGTGCTCTGCAGCCCAGCTTCAGATCGGGGCACAGGGGAAATGCCTCCTCGTGAGCCAAGATTCAAGGCAAACCGTGCCTGTCCCCAGCACCTGGGCAGCGCCGGGTTCGTGACAGATGTGCGAACATCTTCGAGGGGCGAGGCCTGGCTCTCGTCTGGAAGAGCCCCCCCACACAGCGGGGCTTTGCCTGAAGCACTGCCCGCCAGGGGCAGGGGCTCTCTTCTCCCTCTGCCTCGTGCCTGTGCTTCCAGGTGACCACCCAGGTGGCTCCCCCTGCCCCCTGCGAGAGAAGCAGGACCCCTTCCCGGCCGTCTCCACCAGCTCCTTCCCCTAAAGCGCTGTTGCCATGGTCTCCCACCCCCACCCTCACGGGCTTGTCCCCCTCCTCCCGTAGAGGCTCTGGGTTGTGGTCCACAGGACCATGCCCCGTCCCAGCACCTGAGGCACGCTAGGGACACGGTGGCACCAAGCAGCGATGCTCTGGTGAATACGTGGGTCGCGAGTCCCCACCCTGACCCGTGTCCAGGAGACGCACAGCCCCCCCCCCCGTCTTGAGCCCACGTGTTTCTGAGTCTCTGCCCTCGGCTGGCTCTCTCCAGTCACGTGCCCCTGAGGTCGGTGCCAGCGCGGTCGGTCAACACTCCAGCAGAGGAAAACAGGCTCTGTGCCCTGCTGCTCCTGTTGCCGCATCTTCTGGGGGACAGCAGAACAGAACAGCAGCGTGCCCGGCTTCTCGGGGCTCTGCTGGCGCCTTCAGGACATCAGTCCTAGGAGTGAAGTGAGGAGTGGAGGGGCAGGGGCTGTGCCCGGCAGAGCACCCCATCCTGGCAGCCCTGCCCGGGGAGGCAGGACCCCGAGAGGAGAGAGCACAGGCAGCCCTTGGGGTGCACGGGGCAGGCGCCCGTCTTTCCCAACTCCTGGAAGAGGGACCTCGCCAGGCTGGTGGGTGACGCAACGGCCACTGTGATTACAATCCAAGGTCCCCACCATGTCAACACAGTGCCCTGTGTGCTTAGCAGCGGAGACCTGCTCCCAGCGTGTTCCAATAAACAGGGCTCCAGCGGTGATCCTGCCCAGTGTGCTGCGTCCACTCAATGCAGAGGATGGGTGCGGGGAAGAGAGCTTTCAGAGATGTGCAAAGGTGACTTTGATGAGCATGACGTTTCCGAGCCGGACAAGGTTTGTAGGTGAACTTGTTCCTGATTTAACTGTGTGACGAGGGAATCCAGGTGGCTCACAGGGTGCCTTCCACCTCCTCCCAAAGGACTCCGCAAGGTGGACCCATTGCAGACACACTCAGTTCCCAGCCAGCGCGGGGGCAAGGGCTGGTGAGAGGGGCGTCTACACCACTGGCTGGTGAGAGGGGCGTCTACACCACTGGCTGGTGAGAGGGGCGTCTACACAACCACACCACACACAGAAAGGTGCATTGCTGCACTGTGCCTTGGAGCCACCAGGGACATAACCCCAGGCTGTCACCATGAATCAACCTGCTGCCATCAAGCAGAAGGTGATTCAGGCGCAAAAGGAATGAGGCCTGCTATGGTATGGAGGACCTGGAAGAGGTGACGCGGGATGACGGAAGCCAGTCAAAGAAGACCACACGTGGCACAATCCCACTCGTGCGGAACCTAGGACAGGCAGATCCGTAGACACGGGAGGTAGACTGGTGGTTACCAGGATGGGGGTCGGGGGAGTGGGCAGTGACAACTGATGGCCTTGGAGATTCTTTCTGGGGTGCTGAGGGTGTCTTGGATCAGGTGTTGGTGACAGTGGCGCTGATTCTCCAGTACACAACAGGGCTCTCAGCCCAAGGCCCCGCCTTCTCCTGGTGGCCAGGCTTTAGTGCACGTGGCACCGTGGACGCTACGGAGCTGAAACAGCCAGGGCCACAGCAGCAGGAGCTAGCATGCTGATTCAGCAACCCGATCCAGTGGTTTTTAAAGAGAAGCGGGAAGGGTGGGCTTTTTACTGCAATCTTTCCACTTCTATGAGTGGACATCAGAATCATTTTGTAGCAGCCCTGGGCAGCCCCGCCCAGATGTCTCCTGTACCAGTCATGGCTGAGAGCAGAAGTATGTATCAGTTACCTGCTGCTGCTGTAACAAATGACTCCAAACGTGTTGGCTTGAAGCTACGGAACTTCCTTTCCTCAAAGTTCTGGAGATCAGAAGTTGAAAATCTAGGTGCTGGCCCGGCCACACTCCCTCCAAGGACTCCAGACAAGAGTCCTTCTTGCTGCTTCTAGCTGCTGAGCCACCAGAGAGCCTCCACGTCCCTTGGCTTGTGGCTGCACCTTCAATATCCACCTCTGTGTTCACACATGTCTGTGCCCCAGACACCCATCTTTTCTCCTGCAAGGACAGCCATCACTGGATTTAGGGCCCACTCTGATCCAGAAGGGTACCGCTTTGAGATCCTTAACTAATTATAAAGAGCCTGCTTGCAAATAGGTCACGTTCTGAGGCCCCTCCTGGTGAGGGGCAGGAGGCCGTGCTCAGCCCTATGCAGAGGAGATGTGTGCCCCCAGGGGCCTGCAGCCTTCGCAGCCTCTCCCAGCTCTTCCCAGCTATGCAGGGGACCTGAGCCTTTGCCTGAGTCTAGACAGGCTCTCTCAGGCCTCTCCTCTCAGCACAGGCAGGGCCTGTGTCTATGCTGTTATAATTTAGCTTCAGCAGGTCAGTTTTGCTCCAATTTCTTTAACGTCTGAGGATGTGAGGACCCGTGGTGGCATTTTCCGGATACCTGCCTGGCCCCTAGGGAATTGCTGGCCCTTCATCTCCACTGGGCATCAGTCAGCGGGATCAAGGATGGTCTAACCTCTCCCCAGAGTCATCATTAGGAGGAGGAGGCCCTAAAACACCATCAACGTTGCATTGACTGCAAATTTGGAGCAAATCCAGAAAATTCGGGAAACTCATTTTCCCACACTCGGCCTCAAATCCGCCTCCCCTCGTCCCCCCCCCCCGCCCCGCCGCCAAAGCAAGCACTCACTGTCATCTCCCCGGGCTTGTCATTTTAAGTGTGCTCTTCAGGAACAGAGGAAAGGAACAGTTTTCTTTGTGCTCGGGAAGAAGCGGAGAAATAAGGCTTCCTGCTCCGGCCCAGCCCCTCCCCGCTCCCCACGGCACATCTAGGTTGCCAGGCAGCCGCCTCCCGCAGCCCGGAGAGTGGCCCGGCTGTTGTGGGGTGGGGGACATTCGAACATGAAATCGACTCCAGCTCTGTGGAAGGAGAGGGGACCAGAGCCCGGCCGGCCTCTGTTGCACACTCCTTAACCCACTTCAAAGTCCTCTTCGTCCTCCGGTTCCCCAGACCACCACCGGGGGCACGCAGTTTCACGCTGCGTGAGTGCACCTGGGACACAGTCTCAGGAGAGTGCTGACTGCAGACGAGAGCCTGCTGCGTGCCAGCCCCCCGGTGTCACTCAGCATTGAGGACACTTGCTGTAGGTGACGCGGTCTTACTACTCAGGGGTGCCTGGGTATGGGACATGTGAACTCGCGATGTCTTGGAGCCCCCTTGTTAGCTGAGATGGACTCTGGGCTAACGAGGAGAGGCATCCCTGGCTGGAGAGCGGCTGACTGCACCCCTGTGTGGAAGACGGGAGCTTGCAGCCCTCGCTGGTGCAGCCTGTTCCCCGGCTTCCTCCCGACGTGGGCCAGGTGGCTTCCGTATGTGAGTGCTCAGGTTTCCCAGGCCCTGCCGGGCTCCAGTCTGCGTCTAGAGGCACCGGGAACGCGCTTTGGAAAGGCCTGAATGTGGAGACCTCGTGGAGCCGGAGGAGGCCGTGGAGCGGGCAGGATGGGGACGGCTGTGGCTCTCAGCCACGTGGGCTGTCCCTCACTGCCCCCATGGCTGAATCCCTTTGGCCAGTCCCTCGATGCGCCAGGCAGTCCCAGGGTGGGGCCCCTGTTCTCCAGCCTGGCGCTGCCCTGTTCGCACCTCTAGCCGGGACCTTCTTCCTCTGCCGTCTCACCTGGAGAACCCCGGCTAGGAAGGCCCAGGATTCTGGCACCTGGAGCAGCTGCCACTCTGTGGCCAATGCCCTGAGGACGGTGCGCAGGGAGCTGGGCACCGTGTCTCACCTTTCCCTGCAACACCCACCCCTGGCACCGCAAGTCACCATGCATTGGCTTTTCTGAGGCAATTTTCAGAGAGGCCTTTTAAAACAGAATTCACTCCAAACTGAAGGAACGTGCGGGCCTCCCCTCTGCTCCGGCCCCCGGCAGCCAGGATGGGATCCGTGGGTCCTGAGAGGCACAGTCAGCTCCTTTGGAGACTGAGGCTGGACAACTCTTCTGAGCTCCTGGGCAATACCAGTGCAACGCGGCCAAGGCCAAGTCATCCTGTCCCGGTCAGCCTGCGAACCTGATAAGCTGTTCGACAGAGGCGGAGACAGGCTCGGAGCATGTAGGAATGTGCTGGTTGCAACTTAATCCAACCTAAAACAAAAAGGTGGGGCTGGGAGGACGGCTCAGAGGTGGAGCCCTGGCCTAGCAGGCCTGAGGCCCAGGGTTCCAGCCCCAGCACTGCAAAACCAACACGCAACACATAGCGTCCTCTTGAACTACAACGGAGGTTTCCCCCGAGACTGAAAGGCCAGGGGAATCAGGCGTCAGTGTCTCTGGGCTGGACTGGTGCCCCTGGGTTCTCTTGTCCCTCGTTCACCTCCCTCTCCTGCGCATTGTCATTCTCTCACCAGCTCCGCATGGTGACTCCGGAGGCCGGGCTGAGATTAAGTAGACATTCTCTTCTATAACCAGTCCAACAAATGTCCTGTAATTGAGTTGCCTTGGCCTGGTTTGGGGACCACATACCCACATCTAATCCATTTATGGTGACCGGCCAATGTAAGCATGCTGATTGACCAGGCTGCTCTTGGAGCTGGGAGTGGTGAATTGATCTCACCAAAATATGTTAACTGCGAGTGTGTGTGTGTGGGGGGGGGCATTGGGAAAGAGAGAATTTAGGTACAGCCGCTAGCAGGAGGAGGATCTGTGCACCAGGCAGCAAAGAGAAGTAACATCCATTGACCTAGCTGTAGTCCAGAGATACAGATGGTCAAGTTCAAAGCCAGCACCACAGGTTCCCAGCTGTGCAACCATGACTGGTTCCTGAGACCCTCGTGCTCACTTCCTGTGTGCAGAGAATAGCCCCCCACTTCCAGGGATACTGTGAGACTTAGGTGAGGCAGAATTTTAACTTCTGTTCGACACACATGAAAACTGGAATAAATATCAACCTTTTTATTCCCACGTTTTATTACTAGGCATATTTTTCTCAAAGTCATAGAGGCCGTACTGAGAACTGGGAGAGGGACCGGGGGCCTGCTAGCTGATGGCCTCTGGTCTCTATAGCAGCATCGACAGTCTCTGGGAGGAGGGAAGCCACTGCTTTTGTTGACGTCCACTGAGGCCCTCCACCAGGGAGTGGTTTTCCTGCATTTTGGCAGGGCTATGGGACAATGTCTGGAATGATTCTGGTTGTCTAAATTGGGAGGAGATTACCACTGGCTTCCAGTGGGTAGAGGCCGTGGTTGAGAGGAGGTGCCCTACAATGCACAAGACAGCCTCCTTGCCTCCCCCACCAAAGAATATTCCAGCTCTAAATGCCAATGAGCAGTTCTGACATGGAAAAACTCCAAGGGGAACAAATGGCTGATGTCCAGCCTACAACCATGGGTCATAACCAATTTCTTCTCCGTCTCACAACGAGAGTCTCAGTGTGTCACAGATGTGCCCTGTGCATGTGATAAGAGCTGTCAGGGACGTGCAAGACAGCTCCGCTCGGCACTGCAAGGGGCTCCGTTTCCTTGAAATGCTCTTTCCCAGATGTTGGCCGCAGATACTGTCCATGCGTCATCGAAATCAAGGCCAATTTCATGTTTACCAAAGGACCACATCTGGTCCGTTTACACTTTATAGGAAGCCTGTCTTAATGTCCCTACTTTAAAAGAAAAAGAACAATAAGAGAAAGGCTGTGATAAATCAGAGAGGAACAGGCAAAGATGGAGCCCGTCCTTGACAAGGCTTTGGCAGAAAGGGGATCGCACGTCAGTTGACTCCATTTCATTAGCTGTTAATGAATCCCGCCTGGACCAGGTGCTCAGCCACATGCCAGCTCTCACAATTAATGCACCAGTGTGGGTGTTTCTGAGACGGACGAGCTCAAGACTGCATGCAGCCAACAAAGCCCCTTATGACACTGAGACGCAGAGCGGGGCGGGAGACTCCAACACGGCAGCTGCACCCAGACAGACAGTGGCCAACAGAGAGATGAAAAAGTGTCCGGCGCCTCTAGTAATCAGGGCCATGCCGATCACAGCCACACTAAGGCTTCATCTACTCTAGTCAGAATGGCAATTATCAAGAACACAAATAATAACAAATGGTAGCCGGGCGTGGATGGCCAACGCCTGTAATCCCAGCACTTGGGAGGCTGAGGCAGGAGGAGTGTGAGCTCAAAGCCAGCCTCAGCTGTGGCGAGGCACTTAGCAACTCAGTGAGACCCTGTCTGTAATAAAATACAAAAAAAGGGCTGGGGATGTGACCCAGTGGTCGAGGGCCCCTGAGTTCAATCCCCAGTACCAAAAAAAAAGGTGAGGATATGGGGGGCGGAATGGTACACTCATCCATTGTTGGGACTGCCAATTAGCACAACCACTCTGGAAAGTAGTTTGGAGATTCCTCAAGAAACTAGGGATAGAATCGCCACATGACCCAGCTCTTTGGTATTGTCCCAAAAGAATCGAAATCAACGTACCGTGGTGATATAGCCACATCAATGTTCACAGCAGCACAATTCACGAGAGCCAAGTTATGGAACCCGTCTAGGTGTGCATCCACACATACATAAAGAAAGAAAATGTGGCCTATACCCACGATGGAGCCTTACGAAGCCATACAAGAAGAATGCGGTTGTGGAATTTGCCAGCAAACGGATGAAACTGTAGACCATCCTGCTGAGTGAACTACGCCACACTCAGAGAGTCAGGGTGGAGTGTTGTCTCCCCTGTGTGGAAGCTGGGGTGAGACAAGGAGGGAAAGAAGGTGGACGTGGGAAGGGGATCAGGTATCATAAAGTTCTAGGGAAGATCAGAGGAGGGGAGAGGGAGGGGAAAGGGGGGGATATGGAATGAATTTAACAAAATCACATTTGATGCACATATAAATGCACCAAAGGGACTCTCACCCTTATGCGTACGTAGAAACTACCCATCAAAAAATAAGTGAAGGAGCAAAAGGGAGATTGGTAGGGGGAGGAGAATAGAGGCAGGGAGGAGAGGAGGGAAGGGCTGGGAGCAAATAGGGATTGACATCAAATTCCAGGCCTGTGCCTTTGCCAAGTGAGCCCAGCTACTACGTGTAACTGTCATGCCCTAATTAACAACAGTGACACAGAAGGGCGGCAGGGAAGGTCCCATTCTCCCTCAGTTCAGCTGCGGGCCGCGGGGCGTGGAGACAGCCGGGCCTTTCCTCAGCAGACACAGGGGCTACCCTTGTCTAAGGAGTTCAAGAGACTATTTCTGCCCACCGCACCCGGTTCCCAGTAAGTTTGCTGTGGACGTGTAGCGGTAGCTGTCCGCCAGCCCACCTCATGTGGGGGAGATTCTAAGAGAATAAATGATATTTTCACCACACTGCACTGCTTAGCACACCGTCATTTTCCCCAAGATGCAAGCCGTACAGCCAGCATGTTAAACTGCTGTCCCCGGGAGCGGGGATGGGCAGAAATGGGGAGGAATAGCCTGACGCTCTTCCTAAGGTAAATTAACATGGAGACTGTCCTGAGGGCCCAGGGAGATCTCCCGAGGATCCTTAATCTTGCTTGATTTGCAATCTCACGCAGAACTTCCCTGGGGCCACTTTTTGTAGATGGCTATGTTAAATAAGAATAAATAAGCACAACCAGCTCAAAGTAGCCAACAGACTTATGATCCTGTAACTGGGGACTTTCCTACGGAACCGACCGAATCAGGCAGTGGTGTGACTGCTGCCCACCCAGTATTTTCTTGGTTTTATTTCCCTGTCTGCCCTTCCCTGGTGTCCCCTGGTGTCCCTTGAGCAGTACTCCCCGGCCACTTCTGGTTTGGGGTACGCTGTTCGTGGTTCATCGTTTGCTCAAATATACTTCTTAAAATTTCATCTCTGTTGAACTGTGAGATATCTTTAATTTTCTTTAATTTTGGGAAAAAAATAATAGAAAACTGTTACCAGGTTTGTTCTTAGTCTAAGAAATTAAAGTTTTCCCACACTGAGAGCAAGGTCAGAAAGAGAGCAGACTGGGGAGGAGTGGGATCGTGGAGGGACCTTGAGAGGCCGCTGGGGCTCTGACGTACGCCCTGAGGAGCTTGGGACACCAGAGAGGAGGACGTGGGTGATCTGTCCTCCGTCCAGGACACAGCACCAGGAGCAGGAAGGACGCCAGGGGGCTCCTGTGCCCAGCTGGGCAGGAGTGGGGGGTGGAGCCGGACGGCTGTGAGACCTGGGGGCGAGGAGGCCCGTCCTCGCCGGGTCCCCATGTGTCCCTGCAGGGTGCGTGGGCACAGAGGCCCGTCAGAGAGGAAGCTGGCTTTGGCCCTGGAACGGAGCAGAGACACGCCCGTGGGCCGCCTGCGGGGCTCTGTGGCTAGGGAAGGTGACTTTAAGATCTGTGTTTTGGGCAAGCAACTCAGAGGCACACAGATGCCACCTGACTCCGTGCCACAGTTCGACGTCCCACTCACCGGACCACAGGGGACCTGGCTGCTGCCCTAGGGCCGGGCTGTGTCAGTGGGAAGGCTCTCCATGACAATCACAGCTGCCCAAGTCACAGTGGCTTAAACCAGCGGTTCTCCAACTCGAGTGGGCACCCGCAGCCCTGGAGGTCTTGTGACAGCGAAAATCGCCACACCCACTCTTAGGGTTGCTGACTGGGGACCTGTGGAGCCGAGTCCGAGGATTAATTTTCCAGTAAGATCCCAGGTATTAAGGGTTGAGCTGCGTCCACCCCCGGAATTCATGTTGACATCCTAGCCCCCAGGATCCCCGAATGTGACGCCACCCGCGCCGTGACTTTGCTATGACACCCAGGGACCCCACTTTGAGAACGGCTGACTCACAAGCACACTCACTGACGACTTGACAGGGAGCCGGGGGTGAGCAGGAGTGGGGCAGCCACTGGGGCCGCCGTGACCTGCAGGTCTTCCCATCATGCCCCACTCGCCCTTACCCAGCATGCCCCAGGGCTCACAGACGGCAGTGCCACCGCGCAGATCACTGCCCCAGTAGCAAGAGGTGCACGCAGGAGGCGGGGGCAGAGGTGGGGAAGAGAGTGGTCTCCTAACACAGCTCTGCCCTGCAGGGAGGACCGCCGTGCCCACAAGCCAGCAGCGCTGCCCTGGGCATCCCACTGCTGCCCTGGGCCCTCTGGGCGCCCTCAGACCCCCTCTGTCGGAGGGCCAAGGGACACCGTGCGGCCAGGCGCCCTTCCTTTCATTTCTCAACGTCGACCTTGTGTCCTTGTCACTCGGAGGCAGTCTCGGGTTTGACTGGACCCTGAGCAGCGGCTCAGTGTGCGCGGCCCCCGTCTCCCAGCCCAGCTCCTGACAGTGTTCTCTGGCCTTCTTTATTGTCTTGGCTAAAAGCTCAGTGTATTAGGCTGTGTCTTTGATTTTCTCTTTTTTGAATTTTGAATAGTATATATATATATATATATATATATATATATATTATTTTATTTTTTTTTTTAAAGCAAAACACTGATATTTGTGCCCTATGAAGAAAATGATAACATAACACAGAATCGGTGGTGGGGTGTCTGTTCATTTTTAATCTTCCGTGCTGAGCGGCTTCCTCAGAACACAATGGTGGAGATCATCTTTGGAGAGAATGGAAAGTTGGCACATCCTGGGAGCTCCTAGACCCGGGACCAACTCGGCGAGTCCGGGAATACCCATCTCAACGCCTCTCCTTTATTTATTAATTTTTTTTGTGATTCAGGTGAAATCGCCAGGAGCATCAATCAGCCACTGTAAAGTGAAGAAGGCCATGACGCTCAGGACACTCACGGTTGGAGCAAGCTCCACTTCCATCGACTCCCCAGTGTCTTTACTGTCCCAAAGGAAGCCCCATTCCTGTGTCTCCCCACCCCAGGTCACTGGAGCCTACCAATCTGCTGTCCCTCTCTCTGACACTGTCTCCACCGCTTTCCTTTCCTTTTCTCTTTTTCTTTTTCAATAACCAAGCTGAGGACCCCAGAGGGAGGTCCACGGTGCAACCTCAAGCAAGTCCGCCCTTCCTCTCCCCAGGCCCCTGGGTCTGGAGCAAGGCAGCCCCTCACTCAGCACGAGGGAGCACCTTCAGGAGGCTCTGCCTCGTGAGGAAAACCTACTGGTTATTCTCCACTGACGGGGGCCCAAGACCCTTCCCCACGTCACCCACAGAGCTGACACTGTGGTCTTGCTCTCCATAGACGGGTCAAGGCTTCCACGTGGAAGCCGCTTCAATGCGTCTCTGGCGTGTGGAGACTGGGAAGGAGCTGTCGGCCTCCACGGCCTCCACGGCCTCCACGGCCTCCACGGCACCACGAGAAGCAGCTGTAAGGGATTTTTTTGTGCATCCATTCGCGCTTAGGTACGTGCTTCCCAGGCAGCCCTGGAGGCTGAAGTGGGGCTGGCTGTGGGGGATGAGCACTGCGCGTCACGGCGGTGCCACTAGCTCACCAAGACCCTTTACCATCTCTTGAAATAATGGTCTGCAAGAGAAACGAGCTCACTGGAGGCCGCGGAGACCATGCACTTGTAGAATGAGACCCGTGCCCGTTGACTCATTAGCCGCGGAAAATCTCAGCTGGTGCTTGGTGGCCTCTCTGGTTGTCCCGTTGAGACTTCACACCCTGGGAGCTTCCAGAAAATCCATGGAGAAGGGCCTTTCTTTTCTCGGCAGGAGGAGCCAAGGATTCAGAGGCCAGTTCCCAGCATGCCTTGGTCAAGGCCATGTGGGGGACTAGGCATCTGTCCCAAACAGTGCTGCATCCGTGTCCTCCGAAACTGATTGAAAGGGGTGGGGGCAAGCTGAGGGCGAGACCAAATTTGACAGCTGCCCAAGGGGAGGGAGAGGCAGGCCCAGGGACAGGAGGGATTTGTAAGTGTCCCTAAGGTCTGTGAGCAGCCTTGGAGGATAGTCACATGGGTTGTGCCCCTTAAGAGATCTCTTCCTGCTGGGCACAGCGCACGCCTGTAATCCCAGCACTTGGGAGGCTGAGGTAGGAGGATCGCCAGTTCAAAGCCAGCCTCAGCAATGGCGAGGCACTTAGCAACTCAGTGAGACCCTGTCTCTAATAAAATACAAAAAAAGGGCTGGGGGTGTGGCCCAGGGGTCGAGTGCCCCTAAGTTCATCCCTGGCACCCCCCCCAAAAAAAAAAAAAGAGAGATCACTTCTGGTCCGGCCCTCGAGGGAATGTCTGGTGGCTTCGCGGCATTGTGCTGTGACATGTTGGACACAGCAGCAGCACTTCCTGGGTTCTCTTTCTGCTGGAGGTGTTGTTTGAGGGGCAAGTTGTCTACCACGACTCTTGCTACGATCCCTTAAAACTGCCACCGTTTGCAGTAACCCAGCCTGGTCAGGAGTCCTCCCTCCATCACCCCCGCTGGGCTTTCAGGTCACAACTAGCTGCCTTCTGGCCCAGTCGGTCCCCTGATTACTTTTTCTTTTCTTTTTTTTTTTTTTTTGGTACCAGGATTGAACTCAGGGGCACTCAACCACTGGGCCACATCCCCCAACGCGCCCCCCCCCCCTTTTTTTCTTGTATTTTATTAGACACAGGGTCTCAACTGAGTGGCTAAGTGCCTCGCCATTGCTGAGGCTGGCTTTGAACTCATGATCCTCCTGCCTCAGCCTCCCAAGTGCTGGGATGACAGGGGTGTGCCACCGTGCCTGGCTCCCTGATTGCTTTTTATGTGGTCCCTACCTGACTTCAGCCTGACTTCAGACATCAGACAAGTCCGTGGCTGTCTTTAGTTGTGGTTCTTAGTTGTAATCATCTGCCTCGGTGCCAGCTGGGTTAGACAGAAACACGTGCAGGAGAGGGTGTTGGGGCTCAGTCTTCAAGAGAAGCAGAGTTGGAGTTAGGACCTCAGACCCGTCCATGGGGCCTCCCCAGAGAAGACCACATGTCACCGTCCCTGCATGTGGCCTTTCTGGGGTTGCTGCTGGCCCTGGGTTCCAGGGCCACGCATCTCCTACCCCACATCTACCCCTTTTGCCAGAGAACACAAGTGTGTGCACGTGGCTGCAGCCGATTGGCTGAGACCTATCACGTGTTCTTAGGCTAGCAGCAAAGGAGGCTGGGAAAGTGAGTTTCTGGCTTGTGCCTTATAAGATGGTGCACATAGTAGGCCCGTTCCCCAAATTTGGTGCTGGGCAAGACGGATGACCAGCTGCCTGCTCCTGCTTCTTTTTAAAGACCAGGTGATCTTTACATAGAGAGGCATCGACTTCTCTCAAACTTCTCTGGCCAAGGCCAGTCGGGGATTTTGTGTGACAGTGACTGTGAGGGTCAGCTGCTGCAGAGCGCTGGCCTACTCAGGCGGGCACCTGCACTGCTGCCCTCGGGTCAGGCCCAGGTCCCTGCACTCACATATCAACACACGACTTGCTCTTCTCTCCCGTCAAGCCAGATCCCGCCTGACTCCCAACGCCTCTTCGTTTCCCCGAGCGTCCTGTGCTGGGCCAGGGGGTGGCCTAGAAAACCGCTGACTCTGGGGCTTACAGCGAGCTGCCTACAGTCTGTGGGCTTCTACTGGAGTATCACCCCAAGGGGCACCAGCAGTGAAGGCTCTTGGCTCCGCACGTGGGGACTCGGGCCCTGCAGGACTTTTGTGGTGGGAGAGCTTGTGGGACAGGATGGGGGCGTGGCAGGGCAGGTGTTCTACCTGTAGCGCACCAGGTGAGGCCAACTGTCCAGAAGCTGCTGTGCGGTGGCCCAGACGAGGGAGCTGGTAACTGAGTCCCTGGTGCAGCAGGAAGTGCAGGCCCCTGGCCTCAGGCAAGGGTTGGACGGCGAGGATGCAGGCCGCGCAGACGATACTGTCGGAATGGCCCAAGCCACCCTCCCGGCTAGGACTTCCGGCAATTTAAGAGCCTGCTCCTGCCTCCTCGTTACCACACACTGATATTTAGGGAAGATTTATGCCCCAATTTGGGAAAGCATTTATTTTGTTCCCTCGGGACAAGGTTGTCAGAGAGAAAACTTGCTTCTGTTTCTAGCAAAGAGAGATAAGATAAATGTTTAGGAACAAAGTCTGTTCTCTTCAGTGAGAAATTTCAGGCCGTAGAAGTGAAATAGAATACTTCAGACCTATCAAACCCTTCAGCTGGGCAGCTGGACCTGCATCGTTGTTTTCTCTTGTTTTTTGTTTGTTTGTTTGTTTTTTTTGTAATAATATCCCTGCTCACGTGTATCAAAACTCAAGCTCAGCAACGAGGTCTGGGTTGCAAAAGAGGGTTTATCTGTTGCCCTGTCTCTAAGTCTTTGTCCACCCCTTCTTTGGGGTTTTAACATTACCACTGAATCAAATCGGGCCATGTCCACAGCTTCTAGATCCAGCACAGCAAAGAACATGTCACCATCGCGGGCCATCCTATTTCAAAGAACTGGCATCAGCACGTGGCAAAAACTGGCTATGACATGTTGGAACCTCAATTCTTTGTAAGTAGAGAGGAAAGAGGGAGTAGGGATTCGGCAGGGACCAGGGAGGCCTCCAGAGACACCCACAGAGAGGGCAGATTCCCACCCACACTCTTGGTGCTTTGCATTTCTAGTGGTAGGTGGACACAACACCTGTATTGGGGTTACTTCTATGTGGTGCTGAGGATGGAACCCAGTGCCTCACACGTGCTAGGTGAGCGCTCCACCACGGAGCCCCACCCCGGCCCCTCATGGACGCTCTTTATGTGGACATCCAGAGGTGACCCCCACTGGGCATGGCTTAGTCCTCTGGCTTACCTGGTAGCTTGAGAGCAAGCCTGGTGCTTTTGTGCCGTACCATGGCCCAGGCGCAACGTGAGGCCCGGGTAGACCACCCGTCCCCTGTCACGTAGATATCTCCTCTCCAACAGTAGCCGTGCGTTAGTTATAGTAAACAAAGGACTACTGAAACTTAAAAAAAAATACATATATACATTTAAATACACATATAGGTGTGTGTACATATATATATATATATATATATATTATATATTCCTAAAATTAAAAATCAGATGGTTGTTAGTGTCACCTGTAGCCACCTGCAGACATGTCCCCAACCTGCCACGTGGCACACTCCCAGGGGCGGTGGAATGGCAAAGGCATGGGGACGGAGGAGGGCGTGTTTCCAAGGCCTGAGGCTCCGCCTCCGTCCCCTCTGTTCCTGCCTTCACCCCTGTGTCACCCAGATGCAGCCGAGCCAAGTCCACCTGGCTCAGCGTCTCTGTCTCAGGTGGCTCCTGGGCTTCGGTCCGCCCACCTGGAAAGGAAGACCTGCCCTAGGTGCAGAAACCAGCCGCGTCCGTCTCCCTCCTCTGCACAGACCTCCTCTCCCCTCAGGTGACAGTTCTGTTGGCTGCTGACGTCATTGCCCTTCCTGTGGCCTCTGTCCTCACCAAAACCGCCAACCTGAATCCAATCAGAGAAGCCCCAAGGGGGTCTTTTCTCCAAGGACAACTTGGCCCAGACCCTTCAGAGATGCCAGTGTCTTGAAACACAAAAGGCAGGGGGCCTCTACGTTAGCAGAAGCTAATGAAGATAATGCACAGGTGACGCGGGACTCTGGATTTAAAGATGCTTCAAAGGGGTGCTGGAAGCATTCGAGGTGTTGCCATTGAGGAGAAATTCACCTGTGACAGAATTAACAGTCCTCAGGTGCCACGTAGCCCACTCACAACGCGCTGCAGCCACCAGATCTCTGGGAGGCCAGATCATCTCGTCACAACCCCCAAGGGAGACCCCGAGACCATCTGACACTGCTTTCCACCCGCCCCGGCCAGCCCTGGAAATTGAAGACATCTTGCCGTAAACTGTATATTAACTGATATTGTTGACAGATCTTGGGTACGATTATTAGGTTGTCCTCTTTATGGAAGAAGCATCTGGATTTTAAGAACGCATGTGGAACATTAGGAGTGAAATTACTTGTTTCTTACTTTCAAATGGCCCAGAAGCTCAAAAAAAAAGGCCCCAATAAGCTCCCCGTACCCCTACACACTTTGTGTATATTTAGAGAGAGGGGCAAAAGTGTAGGTGGCAAAATTTTAAAGGTTGAGTAACTCCTTGGAGATTAGATAGGCTTTCATGATACTGTTCTATAGTTTTTATAGAATACCATTTTATACGATAGATACTATCTTATAGTTTTTATGTCCTATTCATGATACTCTTCTATAGTTTTTATACTAACTTTTCTAGTTCGGAAAAAAAAGAAAAACCATGTTGAAAACAATGTCAGTGTCTGAACATTACCCCACTCCAATTAAGTCAACCTCCCTTGGGTTCTCCTGGATATTGCTATTTTGGGAAATGGCTTCAGGACAGCCTGTGGCCTTGGAGATCTGCAGTCCCACACCAGCCCGCACCTCCCGCCCCTGTTTCTGCTTTCTCCTCTTCTCTTTGTGTTGAAGCCTGGCCTGTTACCTGTGGCCAAGTGTGACGCTCCTCCTACCCCAGGGCCTTGGCACTTGCTGTTGGCTGTGCCCGAAATGTCTCTGTTTTCAGAATCGGGGCTCTTCTTGCCACTCAGGACTTGGCTGCCTCCCCTCTTCCATCCTGTCCTCTCTTCAGTTCACGCACAAGCTCACCTCCCTCCAGCTCTCTGTGACACTGTCTTGGAACCGATCCTGCGTGGCTTGTCAACTCTGAGCTCCCCGATGCGGATCTCCAAACCTGAATATCCGCTCCGCGCTCCTTCCCGGTCGGTCGAGCTGCTCCTGGGTGGAAGGTCCCTGACACACTTAATTAATGCAGCGCAGATGCCGGGGCCTGGGGCAAGGCGAGCTGCGAGCTGGGACGGCGGGGAGAAGCTTTCACGTTCTACAAAGACGCCCCCGCGTCTGAGGGCAGGGCGGGCACAGACCACCCTGGACTGAGAGCACTTTCAGACTCTCCTGTCCTGTCCCTGCCGGGGACAGCCTCGTGGGGCTGCTGAGGGAGGGGTCCCTGCGCTGGTGTGGCCCTGGTTTGACTCTGGTTTTCAGGCGGGGCCACGTTCAGGCAGCTGCCTTGTCTGGACAGAAGCTCTCCACGCGGCTTTGGTTGGTGGCAGTGACAATAGAAGTCTTGCTGGTTTGGAAAAAAGACCCAGCAAGCCGGGCACGGTGGAACATGACTGTGATCCCAGCGGCTCGGGAGACTGAGGTGAAGGATCACGCGTTCAAAGCCAGCCTCAGCAACTTAGCGAGGCCCTAAGCAAGAGGCTGTCTCTAAATAAAATATTCTTAAAAAAGGGCTCGGGATGTGGCTCAGTGCCCCTGGATTCAATCCCCAGGACCAAATAAATAAATAAATAAATAAATAAATAAATAATGAACCAACTAGGCTTGGTGGTCCCTCCTGGCACAGCCCAAGTCCCTCCACCAGATGTGGTTCCTGCGATTCCTGCTGCGAGGAAGACATCAGTGGTGGTCTTTAAGTCAGGACCAGGGATTTTATTAGGACATTCTGTTTTTCAGTCTGCAAAGATGGGGGATTAAAAAGATGATGTTGGAAAAGTGCACATACAAAAGCTCACAGACCTTACTGGGGTCTCCCTACACAGGGTTAATAGAAGCCACTTAGAGTCTACTCAAAAACCAGTTCAAAGCTACCTGCACCTGGAAAAGCCCCCGACAAAAATTCTGAGCTCCAGTCCCCTGGCATTGCTGCATAGTCCTTATTTCCTGAACCATCTCTAGAAAAGCAGGCAATGGGCCTGTTGCTATGGAAATTGCTGACATTTTTTTTTTTTTTTTTTTTGCATAAGAAAAGTTAAAGAAAATGTTACATAAAAACATACCCGCAACTTTTTTTTTTCCTTCCCTCCAGATTGCTATCATTTTGGCATCTAATTCAAACAGAGCAGCAGCGTGCACATTCAAACAGAATCCAACAAACAGATTAAAAGAGAAGAGCGCCATTTATAAGGCTCAGGTGGCCTCTTTCCCCTCCTCTCATCTCCCGGGGTCTTGAGCTTCCTGCTCCTCACTCTTCTCCCCCTCCCTGTGTGCCACGTGGCACTCCTCTGCTCCCTTGAGGTGCTGTTCTTGGGGCTGGGGTGACCTGTGTCCTGGGAAAGAGCCCAGGGAAGCAGGCTCTCCACCGAGGGGGCCCCGCTGCTACCGTGGCTCCTGGATTCACCTCCTCCCTGGTCTTCTTAGTGGAGGGCTCACCCCAGGGCCCTCGGCGTGTTTTCAAAACCTCCAGGGACAGCCCTCTCTCCCTGTTCGGGCACTCGCCGGAGTCTGTGCGGAACAGGAACGGACGCTCCATGATGGAGTCAAGGGTGATTAATGAGCCTCTCCTGGACTGTTCCACTGGCTTCTAGAACATTCTGTCTTCAAACACACAGCCAAGCCCCTGTTTACAGAACAGGGAAGCAGAGACCATGAAAGAGCCACCCAAGAACCACAGGAATTGAGTTGTGAGGAGTGAGAGGTGATGAATCTCTGTCACCTCCCAAGCAGCTCCCGCGGTCCCTGACTAGAGGAGCGTGTGTGAGCTGGGCCCTGGGCCTGCGCGGTGCACGGATCAAGACGCCTTGCTTTCCCAGAGAGGGCCAGGGGTCCCGTCTCCATCAGGTTGATTGGAGGCGTCTGCCTCTGGCCAGGGCAAAACCATCCGCCTTTCCCCAGTCCAGAGCCCTCAGACCCCAGGGCAGCGGCACAGGAGTCCGCCTGTTTGCTGAGCGCGTGACTCAGAACTGAGAAGCTGAGGACCACGGGCCCCGAGGGGCGCAGAGAGATCTGCCAGTCCTTGGGGTGCGCACGCCGCAGACAAAGGGGTCCCCCCTGAGAGGCAAGAGTTCCGGGGCTAGGCGTCCCTGGGGCGGTTGTGGCTCGGGAAACAGCAGCAGGGGAAGGAATGGCCTCCCAGTCCCTCCGTCCCCTTGCTGGACAGGCATCCCTGTCCTCCGGGGTGAAGCATATGGCTGGCTGTGTGTGGTCACATCCCTGTGACAGTCCTGCAGCAGGGGAGGGAGTTGGTAGCTCTTTCCACCTCAGGTCCCTAGAGATCACCTTACAGAGACTTGGGGCCGTAGAGAGGCTCTTCCCTCAAAGGAACTGGGTGCCACTCAAGGAGATGGGCGCGGGGGTCCTAAAGCCCCGGTTTCATAAAGGAGGGACTGTGCCCAGTGGCCTGGGTGGTGTGGAGAGGAAGCATGTGGAGGTATATAAATATCTAACAACCAGCCAGGGAGGCTGAATCAGCCCTGGTCTGTAGGTTTGCCGGGCTCTCTGGTGAAGAGGCTCCCACCAAGGCCAATGTCACGTTACCAACCAACTCACCCAATTCCTAACAGTGCAGCATCCAGCCGTCAGGACAAGCAAGACTCGACCCAGCACTCAACTGCTTGTTAAAATCATCCTAATATAATCCCTACAGCAAGCACACCCTCCTAGCTCCTGAGGTGACTCTGGAGTGACTGAGCTGTAAGAGTCTTTGTTTGGAAATTGACTGAAGAGCTTTGAAACCACTGGCCTGAGGTCAAGGAAGTCCTTAGGTACAACAGTTTACCAAGACTCTGTCTATCCTGCCAGGTCCCTTTGTCTGGGCGTCAGGGGGGTCTTACTCTCGCAATAAGTCCTCACGAAGGCCTCAGGCAGTGGAGGTCACCATTATCACTGTCTTCAGGTCACAAAGGTGGACACTGGGAGTGTTCTTCAGCTTTTGCATCCCTGTAACCAAAATGCCCAACTTTTGGGAGGAGGAAAAGCTCACATGGGGCTCGAGGGTTCAGAGGTTTGGGTCCAGGGTTGGCTGAATCCATTGTTGTGGGCCTGAGCGAGGCAGGACATCACGGTGCCGGGGCACGGAGAAGGCAAGCTGTCAGCTCTTGGCAGCCAGGAAGCGGAGGGAGAAAGAGGGGAGCCAGGGGCAAGACATAATTAATCCCCAAGGGCCTGTCTCCGTGACCTACTTCCTCCTGCCATCGTCAACCTGCCCACAGTTACTCTCCAGTAGTCCATTTCACATCATTAGTCCATCAAGTGGATTAACCCATTGATGAGGTGACAGCCTCATCTTTGCCTGACAGCATCCCCTCTGAACCTTCCTGGACTGGGGTCGTGCTTTCTAAACATGAGCTTTGGGAAAGCCTCATAGGTTCCAACCACAGGAGTGAAGCGCTGCAGCTAAGTCACTGCTCCCACGTCACCCAGGGGGTGGTTCTGATGGATTTGGGGCCCAGTCACGCATCTCCTGGGCATCTTGCGGAACTAACTACCCTGGATATTATCAGTACCTTAGAACCCCATTTCTCAACCTTGCGGTTCTGTGGTCTGTAACGTGTGCCATGCTCGGCTGGCCTGTTCTTCTGGTCCTGGCCAGGCTGGCTCCAGAGGGGCCGGGCTGTTGGCTGGCAGGACGGGGCCTCAAGGTGTGTGTCCAGCATGACCAGCAGGCCCGCCCAGGGTGTCTGCGTGGCCACACGGGGCTCCAAGGAGAAGAGCAGTGACCAGGCCCTGCACGGTGGCTGGTGTTTGCCTTTCCTCTGCCACCTTCTCTGGCCTGGGCAGGCCCAAGGCTAAGGGGAAAGAGACGCCCCTTCTCCCCTTCTCTTAGCCAAGTTGCTAAGGGAGGAAAGGTGCCCACTCTGTCCCCTCCACGAGGCGTGACCTGAACGTGTCCCCCCGGGTCCGCGGTTTCTCACGTGGGGCCAGGCTCGTGGGGCTGCAGTCTGGGCGGGAGGGCTCTGTTGTGCTTGCAAAACACTTGAACAATTAACACACTTTATGTGAGCATCGGGCTTTCTGTTTTCTCTTAAAAATCCCAAGATCTGAACATGGGTCCATTTTGTTTTCTTTTGTACTCCAGGTGTTTAGAGACCACGCGTGGCTGCCTCGAGGGCCCTGCTGTCCACCCCAGCTGCCCCCCCTCAGGGCCCCCAGACAGCCTCCCTCCCTGTGGGAGTTCCTCTGCTGCCCCCTGGAGGAGCTACCTCCCTCTTCCCTCCTTCCCCGGGTCGGTCAGCCCCAGGCCTGGGCTTCCTCGGGTTAATGGTGTTAGGGCTGCGCGGGCCGGACGCCCGGACGCCCGCAGACCTGATGGCTGCGGATCAGTCGGTGCTGAGGGTCTGTTTGCGGCTTATCAGGATGACGTCTCCGCCTGGCCGGGAGCCAAGGCCAAACCTCACCCTCGTCTGATGTTATCTCGATTCCTTCTCGGAGGAGGCGATGGCGGTCTGTGGAGCCCAGGGAAGGGCTGTCGCGTGGGGCCTTGCTGCTGCTGCGTAGGTTCTACGGCGTCACCCGTCAGGGGCTGTGTGTTGTCCCCTCGTCTCAGAAGCAGCAGTGACTCTGGAACAGGCGCTCCTCGGCCACAGAGGGATTCGAGTCAGTGAAGCTGCCCCCGCTCCCCCGGAGGGGCCTGGAAGTTTCCATGTGGGAACTCTTGGTCGGGGAGGGAGGCATTGGGTGTGTTGGCCACACGGATGCCGAGGGGGGCCGACCTCTGGAAAATGGAACCACCTTTCCTACTCAGTCGGTTCCAGAATGTTCTAGTGAAATGTCCACCCTGCCTGTGACGATCCGAGGCCAACGGAGGAACGTGGGCCCTGAAGTTCTCCAGGAACCGCTGCAAGTCTCTCCACGGTGGGGAGGGGATGCTGTCTTCGGGGGCAGAGTCTGGTGCCAGGTGCGTGGGCCGTACCTGTGCCACTTGCCACACACCTGACGTGCGGCGGGCACAACCAGGCCCTGAGTGTTTACTGTGGTTCAGTTTTGATTGACTCGATTTTGGCAGCTAGCAGCTAGGACACTGGGGGATGCAGAGCCTTCTGAGGCCTGACCTCAAACTCGGACCTCCTGGCCCAGGAGGGAGACCCTAGCAGGAGGTCCTGAGGGTTTGCCCCCCCCCCCCCAGAGGGGCCCGTGCAATGCTGGTCCCTTTCTCCCTGCTTCTGCTTCCTGGTGAAGACGTGACAGGTGGCCCCACCATGCGCCCTCTGCCCCGGCCACCGGGCACGCCCACCAGAGGCCCCGAGCAGAAGGTCCACCTGACCATGGCCTGGAGCAGCAGCAGCTGCGAGCCAGAATAACCTTTTCCTCTTTATCAGTTGGTCCTCGTCGGCACTGGGACAGTGACGGACAGCGGATGAGGGCAGAGACCAGCGCCTGGCACAGCCGCAGCCACACCCAAGAACGAGGCTTTGGAGTCAGGACCCTGTGCGGCTCCCGCGCCCTCCCCAGCCCTTTGCCCTGGGCCGCGGGTGCCAGTCAGCTTCTCGTCACCGAGCAGGACCCCTGAGATGGTCACCTGTCAGGGAATGATCTGTGGCTCACAGTCCCAGAGGCTTCGGCTGGCCCTGCAGCCCTGGGCCTGAGATGAGGAGTGGGTGGTCGGCCCAGCTGCCCCCTCTCGGCTCCTGAGAAGCAGAGAGAACCGGCAGGAGCTGGGCCCGACGTCCCCCAGGGCACAGCCCCGACACCTGGCTTTCACTGGGCCCGTCCCTGCAGGTGGCCCTCCCAGGACTGGCACCTGGGGACCCACAGGCCTTGGGGGGCTATTCTGATGCAAACTAGAGCTAAGATGGAGAAAACTTTGCAAGTTCAGGGTCAGCACACGTGTCCAGGCACCAAATTCTAGTCACCGCTCGGACCTGCTGCTTCCATGTCCTAATCATGACAAGTGTGACAATGAACAGGGGAAAAAAAAAAATACAGGCAGCTCATGAAACTGGATGCCGTGGTTAGGAACTAAGGCCATGTTTCCTACGTGAGTCAGATCTGTGGAAAAACAGCTCACGAATAACGAGAGACTGGACCCCAGATAAGACAAAGATTGCAAAAGAAAGAGGAAGGGACTGTAATTGCCATCTGCGGGTGACAATCCGGGTGCTCCCTGTGCACCGGTTACCCTGAGGTTTCTCCTCCTTCTCTCCCTTTCGCTGTTCTAACAGACCCTCGTGCCCCAAAACATAAAATCCTGTCCTTTAAACCTTTGTGCGGGCGAGTGAACCGCGTCTCATTTGGCTCATTTCTTTTGCCTTTTCTTGTTCTCGTCTGGAAGGAAGCCGACGGCATGAATATTCATGGCGCTGTTAGACAAGATTTTTATTGAAAACAGAAATGGGTTCGAGGTGTTTCCTTTGTGGACCCCCATGGACGGAAAGACCCGTGTCAGAGACCCCGGCTGCCTGCTGTTTGCTTCTGCTGAAAACGTAGCCCTTTGCCTGCTGAGGTGTGAAGCCTCACCCTTTGGGAAAATGTGAAGATATTGTGTTGAGATCCTGCCATTTTCTATCCTTGAGCATCAGAGGGAGACATGATAAGGTGACCAGAGGGCTGAAGCAGCAATCTTGAAAATACTGGGGTTCCCCCTAAGCCTACATGTGAGAGTCAAAAAAAAAAAAAAAAAAAAATAGGCACCTGAGACTGAAGCGCACCTGTGATTTCCCAGGCTCCTTTGCTGGCTCCTAGCACAGCAACCCCTGTCCTTAGGAATTCTCGCGTCTCCCCCACCCCCTCTGCAGGAAAGGGGGCCTCACGTTTCCAGGGGTTAATTAATCAGCACTTGTCGCTCCTCACACCTTCCAGCCGTTCAGGGCTCCCCGTTTTTCACGAGGCCTATTGTCGCTTGGCAGAAAATAAATATACCATCCAAAATGTATTGCGAACCTCGGGGAGTGAACGTTTCACCATGAGCATGAACAATATGGACTTATGAAAATGAGGTTCCAGGAGAGTCTCGATTCCCTGATCGCTGGGGTGAGTTGGAGGCTTTGAAGGAACCATTAATTTGCTCATTCATTCCTAGCTGTTGTCAATTAAACTGTACCTAGCTCCCGGAGAGCGTCATCTGCAGGTACTGGGAGAGCAGGAGCGGGCAGCACTGACCACTGACTGAGGCACACTGTGGAGCATGCCCACCTGCGAAGGCTGGTGGCTCCTCAGACAGGAAATCAGGTCACTTAAGAATACAGTGATAATCCAGTAATCCCAGCAGCTCAGGAGGCTGAGGCAGGAGGGTTGCAAGTTCAAGGCCAGCCTGGGTAACTTAGCGAGGCTCTAAGCAACTTAGCAAGACCCTGTCTCAAGATTAAAAAAGTGAAAAAAAGGGCTGGGGATGTGACTCAGTGGTTAAGCACCCCTGGCTCAATTCCCGGTACCCCGCGCCCCCCCTCCAAAAAAAAAAAATCTATATAGATAGATAGATATGTGCAAAGAACGAACATGAAGCTTCAAGGATTATTATGTAACAGGTCTTGTAACCAGAAATGGCTTGACAAAGGGCCAAGAGGAAGCATTGTCACCAGGTGCTTTAGGCAATGCTTTCCGAGCATGCATTGTGCCCTGCTGTGGCCTGTGGGTCGGGATCTTCGAGTGGTAATAATCACCTCTTGACAGATATGGTGACCTTCCATTTTTATCAAGTGACACAAACTTTCCATTGGTGAGACACTGTAACAGTTCCCTTCCTAGTAAACAGGTAAGTGAAAGAGGCGAAATGTAGCAAACAAAAGCAACAACTACCTTGGGGAAGGGCCGTCGTGGCCAGAGTCTGATGGAGATGCCCTCTGCTCAGCAGCGGTGGCTGGAGGAGGGGACTGGAGATTGCCTGGTCACCGTGTGTGCCGGAGGCCTCCTGGCCGGCTGTTGCTACCTACCACGCACCCCCAGACCTCACGGCCTCGCTGAACCTCTGCTCGTGGTCAGGACTCCCGGCTGGCCAGGCAGGGCTCACGCGGTCTGCCCTGCACCTGCCGTAGCCTGGGCTGCCTCAGCTCAGGTGGAGGATCGGGGAGCCTGCAGCCCCTGCCTGGCCTCGGCTGGGGAGGCTGCATTGCTGGGGTTCCTCTCTCCTGCGAACTTGGACAGTCTACGGTCGTTTCCCCTTCGTGTGGCCTCACCAGTGTTTACCTGGGCTTCTAGCGATGGCCTTTTGGGGCTGTAAGAGAAGATATGTGGGATCTTCCAGGTGCAGAGGCAGCCCAGGCTCAAGGAGAGGGGACCTTGGGCTCACAGGAGGAATGACAGAGCCAATGGAAATGACCATTGCAGCCCCCTTTAGTAAAGAGCTGCCCTTTGGTGCTGGGGTCCGGCCAGAACCCAGTGAGTTAGGGGCCACGTGGAAGGCATGTGGTGTGTGTCTGGTCGCATGTGTGTGTGTCAGGTGGGGGCCTCTCAGGATTTGGGCACAAGAGGAAGAATGGGAAGAAAAATTGACTTTTGTACCATCTACAGGAAGCCAAGGGAGATAGAGGGGTATAGCAAGACTCGGTACCCAGGACGTGATTTTGATAGAAATCCCCATGTGGGGAGATGGCGCTAGAAAGGACTCCATTGGATGGCTGGTTAGCCAATGACGGGTAAGATCCCCAGAGGGGGACAACCTAAGACAGGCACAGTTGCACGGGACAGTCTCATGTGGCCGACATATCAACCTAAGACAGGAGTCAAGGGCACAGCCTTGATTATCCGATGATGGGTAAGAATGTTGGTTGCACATAGACGTCCTAGAGCATCCCCTCTTTTAAAACAAAAGGGGGGAAATGCAGGAGCCCTGTTTGGGGAGATAGCTAAGATTGCGGTTGACTACGGGCCATAGACATTTTGGGGCATTTCCTCCTTCCGTAGTCTCACGGGACTTGGCCTGGGATCTTGCGGGACTTGGCCCAGGATCTCGAGAGATTTGAGCCGTGACTCAGCAGATCAAGCTAGCGCCATTCCTGCTCGGGCACATGGGAAGAGACCTGAGAGAGTACGGACAGGGTTATCACTATTGTATAGATATATTGTAGTTTCTTGTAAGAGTAGGTGCCTTGGTTTCTTGTGAGAGTGTGTATGTGGTGTTAGAAATTACAAGAGACAGAGAGAGAAAGATTAAAGAATTTTTTTCGTCTCCATCCTGTCTCCGGACTCCTTCCCGCGGCACTGCCGTTCCAGGCTGCAATCCCTTTCCAGCGACAACAGGGAGACAACAGTGAGTCATAGTGACTCACCTGGGGAGACAGACCTGTGCAGGGTGAGGGTGAGGAGGGGGAGGGAGGGAGAAAAATCTTGGTGAAAAAGGTCTCTTGGGGCTTCCTCTGAAGGAGGCGTGTCCGTCTCTACCTCTGCAGGTTTTCCATCCACACTGACAAGGAAGTAGACCAGATGTCCAGATTTTACTTGTGAACTGCCTGGCAGGGTGTGTAAGAGACTGGGGTGCGTTCGCACGTAGAGCAATAGCAGAAATCTCTGTCATCTCTCAAGCCTTAGCATGTGCCGGGCACTGTGTCCCTGCCTTGCTCCTTTTAATTCACGGGAGGTTGATGGACTGGATTTTGAAGTGCTGTGGAAACACTGTGGGTTGCCTGCCTGGGTGCACCTCCCCGTCGTAGATTTCTGAGTTGGGGTCCGTCCGTGTATTTATTCCTTCTCACCTTCCCATGTGCTTCAGGGAACAATTGATTCCAAACCCAGCTCAGAAGGTGATGGAGTTGGTGTTCTAATTACTACTGCCTCGCACAAGGCACCCTGAAGCTCAGGAGGTTGAAGGACCCCCCCGCCCCCTCCCTCCCTCACTCTCTTGGGTGAGAATTTTGTGGGATGAGGCCTCGCTGGGCCATTCTCCCTTGGGATCTTGCAAGAGGATGCGGAGACGTTGGCTGGGGCTGCAGTTATCAGAGAGACTTTCAGCAGGACCTCCAAGATGGCGTGCTCGCATGGCTAGCCGCCAACACTGGCCATTGGCAGGGAGCTCGGCCACACATCGGTGGCAGCCCTGCACGGGAGCTCCCCAGCATGGTGGCCTCTTGGGTGGCCGCTGGATTCGGTCAGAACAAGTATTCCAGGACAGCTGCTGGAGACCAGCCTTGGCAGGCACAGGCATCTTCCCCAGGGCTCTTCCCCCGATTCTCAGAGAATGAACGAAGCCCACCACCCAAAGGAGCCCCAAAGAATCTAGGCCTGTCGTGAGTGGTCACCGTTGGTCTAACAAAATCCCGTTCCCCTCAGCACCAGTTGATTCAGGAAGGGACTTGGGCCACTTAAGCCATGCGTCCCCTTCTTCCCCTGGGGGTCACTGTGTCTGCCATGACACCAGAATCAGCAGCCCTGTGATCACCACCTGAGGACGCCTTCCATCTGGGGAGGGGCAGGGAGGGCAGGGAGGGGCCAGTCGGTCCCCTGAGTGCTTTTTCTTTTTCTTTTTCTTTTCTTTTTTTTGGTACTGGGGATTGAACTCAGGGGCACTCGACCACTGGGCCACATCCCCAGCCCTTTTTTATATTTTATTTAGAGACAGGGTCTCACTGAATTGATAAGTACCTCGCCATTGCTGAGGCTGGCTTTGAACCTGCGACCCTCCTGCCTCAGCCTCCCAAGTGCTGGGATTACAGGCGTGTGCCACCATGCCCGGCTTATAGGGCTGCTTTTCTAAAACACTGGACCCCAGGCCCGCTTTAACCCTGCCACTGGAGGTCTCTGAACTCTCTCTTCGTCCTCCTCCTTCCTGCCCAACTCCGGTTCTGTGGGTGTGGAGTGTCTCAACTCTTCTGGTTGGCTTGATGTTTTCTGGTGACTGCAGGAGCTTTGCATCCCTACCACATTCTTTGTAGGAAGCCCGAAGCTCTTAGGATGTAGCGTGTCAAGTGTAAGTGCAATGACAGTTTTTCAAACATTTCTTCCCAGGCTTCAATGTTATTCCTGGGAAACGTACATTTCTTGCTGGGCAGGAAATTAAATCAAGGTGATTAAAAGAAAGCTTTCCTATTTTAAATGTGGTAGCAAGTGAATCTAAAATGGGATGTTACGGAATCATTGCGCCTGCTGACATTGGTAGCAATTATTTGGAAAAGTAAATGATTCTTCCGGTCTCAACTAAGTCTGAACCAAATCGATAATAAATAAACAAGAGTTTGAAAACCCCGCCCATTTCTTGGCTGGGCAGCAGGGCAGGTCTGTGCCAACAGACCTGATTCGACTGCCCCTCACGGGTCTTGGTATTTAATGACTTGCCATACTTGAAGACAGGTATCTACTTAGACAATGTAGATCCTTTTCATAACCCGCAGGATGCCCGCGTGGCCTCACCCCCTCCAGCCAAGCCTGTCAGCTGTTGCTGAGGTGACAAGGGGAGTTGGCGGTCTGTCCAGTAGTGACTGGACAGGGAACCCCTGCAGGAATGGGGACACATCCATCCACTCCTCTTCTCCACGGCCCCCGATGCCCCACTCAGCCTCTGAATGCCAATTACGGACCCCAACCCTGTCCGGACATCTGCGCCTAGTGCTCCGGTGACCACGGTCCCTGGTTTCAGGCCCTGGACAGCAGCAGCTCCAGGCTCTGAGGGCTTTTCCTGGGACGGTCACCTGCAGAGATTGTCCATTTGGAGTCTGCTCACCTGTCCGGGAGGAGGGGTGCCCAGATGCCCAGACGGTGGTGTTGAGGCGCAGTCCTCTGTGCCAGGAGGTCACCCGGGGTCCCAGGCAGCTGCCAACGCCCTGGCTCAGCCGAACCTCATCCACCCACGTATTCCTCCTGGCCTGGGGTAGGAGCCGGGGAAAACGTGGCTGCCACTGCCCGGTGTGGAGCCCGACTTCAGGCCCCACCCAGACCCCGCAGCACTTTAGTCTGAGCGGCAGCTGGACCGGCACAGGAGGAGCCACGGCACTTTCTGGATTGCCTCGAGAGTCGGAGGTCCGGTGGCTTTGCTGTGGCGTAGGTCTCAGGTCCCTCCCGTTCCTCCTGCCGGCCGGCCAGGGTGACAGAGCCAGTGGCCAGCTGGTGTCTCCAGGAGGGTCTCGCTCACCCATGTTCAAAGTGTCCTGGCTCTGGCGTGTGCCTGTGCCGTGTCCCCTGTGTCCTCTGCCCTTGCCGGGTCCTCAGGACAGGTGACACAGGGAAGCAGTGCCCGGAGGAAGTCAGCTCACCCTGCCTGCCTCGGCCAGCTCCCCGTTGCTGTGACAAACGCCCCAGGTGACCAGCTTAGAAAGAGCACAGCTCCCGTGGCTCGCAGTTCCAGAGGTCTCGGTCCATGTCGAGTGGCCCTGTCGTGCCTGGACGTGCGGCCAGGCAGCACTCAGGACGGGAGTGTGGGGCGCAGCGAGCAGCTGGCCTCCCGGTGGCCAGGAAGCAGAGAGGGGAGGAGGAAGGGCCGCAGTCCACCATCCCTAGAGGGCACCCCAGAGCCCTGGGGCCACCCCCCAGGCCACGCCTCCTCCAGGTCCCACCCCTCCAACAGCAGCCAGCCCAAGACCCAGCCCTGAACCCCTGGACCCTGGGCACCCTCAGACTCAATGGTGCCACCGTCCCTTTCTACAGTCAGCTGCGGGGCAGGGGACAGGTGGGGTGACTCGGCCACATCCAGCCCAGGATCCAGGACACGGAGAGCTCCTCCTCATGTCCCCAGAACTGGCCAGTGGAGTGTGAAAGGTCAGGATTCGAGGCCACGTCACTGGAAAGGAGCTTTCCTCGGGGTCTTCCGCTCCTTTCCCACCCTCCTTGGCGACCGCAGAGTGTCGGGGAAATCTGAGCCTCGGGTGATCCGAGCCAGCTGGAGGTGAGAGGGGTCTTCGATGTGATCACGGCTGGAAGCGAAGAGCGGCTCGGTCAATGAATCACGGTCGTCCGGTCCAGTTAGGTGGCTCTGTGGTGACGAGCCCGCCGCCAGAATCCCGCTTCACCTGAGGTCAGCGTCCCGGCCGGCCCCGCCGGGCACAAGTGGAAAGGTGGGGCAGGGGGGCGTGCCTGGGGGTCACGTGACAACAGGTGCGCCTCACCCAGCACTTAGGCCTGCTCTCAGGTCCCTCAAAGTGACGAGGACCAGTGGGTAGAAAGACAGTGGCAGGCGCACTCTTCCTGAGAGGAGGGAACTGGCTCCCACCAAGGCTCGCCGTGTGTGGCCGGGAGCAGGTTTTGGCGTCGGGGTCCCTGCCCGTGGCCTCCTGGTCAGTGCGTTCGTGGGATTCACCGTGCTGCAGGAGTCAGGGCCTGGTCCTACTGCGGGCAGTTCCTGGGTTCGCTGGTCCACCCCGGGTGGCCTCCGGCTGGGCAGGGAGGCTCAGAGTGGCCTTGAGTATTTGCGGGCGAGTCTCTGTGTGAAGGAGTCTGGTCACGGACCGTGGAGGGAGTGGCTGGTGCCGGGGTGAACATGCACCTCACTTCCTAAGAAACCGCCAGGTCACCTTCCAACGTGGTCACAAGGATTTTCTCCACCACCCACCATGCTGGGGACACTTGCTTCCTGTGGTATCAAACCTGGACGTTTTCAGTCTTTTTCTTTTTTTTTAGTTTAGTCTTTCCAGCGACGTGTGCGCCACAGGCACACGCGACCCAGAGCTCACCAGGAAGAGGCTCAGCACCGAGGGGGGAGGTTCCGTCTCCAGAGGCCGGTGAGCGGGGACCCTCGGGAGTGGAGGGGACGGGCCACACGCAGGAAGTGGCAGAGCTTGGGGCCGGGCGAGGTCTCTGCCACACTCCCGTGTCCACAGTCCCCTGCTGCAGGGACGGAGCCTTGGAGAGCAAGGGCCACAGAGCTTCTGGGCACCCACTTTACAGACCCGACGCCTCGCTCCACGCCGTCGGCCACACGGGAACAGGGTGAGCACATCTTCCACCCTTTTAATCCCTATTTGCACGGGCAGTGTGTTAGTGTTGTGTTTTTAAGACACCAAATGAGTCAAACAAAGCCTGACAGCGGTCGCGACCTTGAGACATGCCTTGGATGTGACGGGGAGGTGGCGGAGGGGGGGTGGGGACGTGTTTTGACGAGGTTTGTTCATTCGTGTGTTTAATCAGCACCTATTATGTTACATGTTGGCGCTGGAGTTAGTGTAAATCGCGATCGAGGCTATAACAGAGACCAGAATCAAAGCGACTCGAACATGAAACCGACTCTTTCCTTTAATTGTGTTTCTTTTTCTCAGGGAACGTGCCGGCGTGGCCAGGTTAGGTGGGGTGAGGCCTTCGTGGGGTTGGGGGCTCGGGCTTCTCCTAGTTCTCGTCCTGTGGTCCCTCGGGGCCTGAAGTCCGCCCCTCACACCTATGCCCGGCAGGGAGGAGGGGCCGTGGGGAGAGGCAGGGCCCACCTTGGTGCTGGCGGGGTGACTTGCTAGTTCGGCCAGTCTCCGTGGTCCAGCTGCAAGCTACCCAATGTGGACCAGCAGGGTCTGCAGCTGCACAGCCCTGTCTTGAGCACCAGCTGAATACTGTGCATGCCCGCGCTCTGCCGGCGTGCCCCTGCACAGCGCTTACACGGCTCAGACAAGGGAGGCTGGCAGGGAGGCTGCTGGTCCTCACGTGGCGGAAGGGCCCTATGCCCAGCAAAAATTCACAGAGGCAAAGAAGGAGGGCTGCTCCGAGACCACCAGCAGTGGGTCCGCGGTGTTAAGCAGGGGCAGAAGGTGGTAAGGAGGGATTGCAGGAGCTCCTCTGGGCAGTGAGGAGGGACAGGCGCAGGGACTGAGCTGGGTCCCTGCAGTCGAGGTTCAGAGGAGCCGGCCTCCAGAGGGTTAGCAGGAAGGCTCTGGGGTGTGACTGGGGGTCGTGCGAAGCTGACAGGAGGACGCCAGGGCTGAAATGGGGGGCATGGAGGGAGATGCTCAGGGGTCCCGCCCTGACGATGCGGAGTCCTTGGCTGCAGTGGGGAGCCCAAGTTGTGGGGAGAAGGTGAAGAATTCTCCTCCAGACCGACTTAGATATGAGGCGCTGTCCGCCCCACTGAGCGCCATCCAGCAAGGGTTAAAATAAGGCCTGAAATTCAGACAGAGAAGAGTCTGAACCCGAGGCTTGGAAGCGATCAGGAGAGTACGCGTATTGGAGGTGGCGGAGTCAAGACTAGGTGAATGCTCCGGGATGTAAGCAAAAGGACACTTGTGGTTTTACGTGGCAGAAACCCCACATCAGCACGGATTCAGGGAAAAGAAGAAAGGAAACAGTGGCTCTTACAAGTGGAAACTCCAAGGGCAGGAGGAGCTTCAGGCATGGCTGGATCAAGGCGGACACCAGTGTCAGTGACTGTCTTCACACCCAGCCCTCACCCCTGCTCTCTTCTGCAAAGCTTCTCTCCTCACAAGGAGTCCGGGAAGTGCTCAGCAGGTCAGCACCTGACAGCTAATGCCCTGGGGCCCGCTCTCGAGGAGGCACCTGTTGGGTCCCAAGGCTGTTCCATGGCTCTGCCTGGCTTTAGCACTGAGCCCACCCCCGGGTGGGGACGAACAGTCAGGAGAGTCCTTGAAACCAGAAGACGGCAGGAAGGCAGGCGGGTGAGGCAGGAGGGTGCACTCCCAGGGGTCTGCAGCTGGTCACCCAGGGCATCAGGGACAGGCCCGCACGCTGGTCTCCCCCTGCCCGAGCTCCGCCCCTCTCTGGTCCTCAGATGGCGTTGGGCCTCGGTTGCTAGAGCTTTCTGGGGCTCAGCAACCCACGGGCATGCTCTGACGGGCCTCCAGAGGAACAGGCCGGCCGGCCAGAGAGGGCCGCTTCCGGTGGCTGGGGCCCGCGGCGCCAACTTAATTGGAAAAAGAGAATCCGCGGAGGGGAAGGTGCGCTGAGGAGCCCGGGTTTCTCTGTCCTGTTTCTTAAGAGAAGTTAATGAAGGCAGGTTCGAAAGAAAAAAAAAAAAACAATAACTTAGTTCCGATGCTGACCTTGTCGGTGACCCAAATTAAAAAGCCATTTATCTCCTCTGTGTGTCTCACCTCGGAAAGTTTGCTGCTGGCAGCTGTTAATTGGAAGGAGGGGAAAGAGGAGGCTGGCGTTCCAACATCCTTCCTGCGCGCCCTGGCTCCCCTCCCTCAGGTCCCCCAAGAACGGGCGGGGACCGCGAGCGGGCCAGTGGGGGAACGTGATCAGCGCAGAGCCCCGGTGGCACCTGGGACCGCCGGCCCGGCCCTGGATTGGCGAACACGTGCCCTAGAAAGACGGGCTGGTGATATACTTTGCATACAACCAGAGATTTGTAAAAAAAGTGCTCTATGTGTGATATGAAATGTAATGCGTTCTGCTGTCATTTATAACATCTTAGAATAAAAAATAATCAAAAAAAATCTTAATGAAGAGTTAGTTCAAGAATGTTTTAGTGGGTGTTCATAAAGTTTGCAATTTTAAAAATGCACCATTATTCTGACATATAAAAAGCAGAGATTCACTACCAAATTGTGCAGTGTCCATATGTGAATATGCTAAAATGAATCCCATTTATTTATAAAATCATAATGCATTCATTAAAATGGTAACAATAGAAAGGGGATCAATAGAGTAGAGCAAATGGACCAGGGAGAGGGAGGAGGGGAGAAAGGGAAGGTTCTAGGTAGTGAGATTGATTAAACTATATCATGTGCATGCATTAATGTGGCATAATGGATCTATTATGTATCTTTCAACACCCCAATAAAAAACTTTTAAAAAGCAAAAAAAAAAATAAAAGAAAGACAGACAGGCTGGAGGCCGGGATACGTGACAGCCATCCAGGTCGCCTCCTTCTCCCCTCCATCAGAGAAAGGCTGCCCGTGATGCCGCCGTGTACCGGTGACGAGTCCTGCTCCCCCCAATGTTGACGTGGGAACGTTAGAGAAGCACGCGAGGCAAGCAGAAAAAGCGGGGTTTGTTTAAAAGGGGTGACGTGGACTTCTCCCGGGAGGGAGGAGAGGACGCTGCGGGTATTCCCGTGTCCCCAGACACGAGGCAGCTCTGCCTGTTTTCTGTGTCTCAGGGCTTCCTTTGTCCCCTGCTCTCTTCTCCCGCCATGTCGGTGACCAGGCCCGGTGGGTGGCCAACAGGTGGGAAGCAGGTGGGCTGGAGGGGGAAGGGCAGGTGGAGCAGCCCAGGGCACGCTCAGGGCTTCAGAGCCCCCCGTGGGAGGCGCAGTTCCTGGAACAGGCTGCCTTGGCAACAGGTTGGGGCAGGTTGTGGAAGAGGGTGGAGGAAGGGCTCTGAAGGAATCCGCGTTCCAATCCCTCAGGGGACAGTCTCCCAACAGGCTTCAACTTCCCCAAATTGGCTCGCTCAAGTTGGCTTTCTTGATCCGGCCCGACTTGATTTACCCGTCTCTACCGACTGCCTGTCCCATCCTGGCTTCACAAAGGGCATCTGACCGAAGCCCTGCAGGGCGTTCCTGGCCTCTCACTTCAGGGCGCTCTGTCAGCCCCCAGGACAGCTGTGCACAGTCGCGCAGGTTGCTCACGGCTCAGGTGGGCTCCGTTGAGAGGAGAATGGGGGCTGAAGCTCAGCCCACCCGTCGCTCACCAAGCGAGGACTCTGAGGTCCCTGGCCACCCGAGGAAACCCGTTTGCAGTTGGTTCCCAAGTGCTGGGCACGCTACACACCTGCTCCTCCCCAGCAAAGCCCCGGGAGAGCTTCCATCTGTGCCTGCTTCACTTCCCAGAGGGGTTCTGAGCTGCGTCCTCCGGGCGCGGTGCCGTTCGTGGTGAGGGCTGGTCCTTCAGCACGCAGGTGGCCCTCGCTGTCCACCTCGCAGGTTGCTGCTGCCTCGCAGGTGTGCAGGCGAGGGCACGGACCCAGCCCCAGCGTCGGGCACATCCCCCGAGCCCTGCCGAGGGGCGGCCTCTGCTCTCTGCCTGCCTCCTGGAGGTCTGGACAGAGACGCGGCCTCCCCTTCGCATCTGCTTGTACCAACACAGGGCTGAGTGCGGCCGTCGGAGAAGCCAAGGATGCACCATGACGATGACACAGGCCTTGTCACAGCTCAGCGCAGACCTTTTGGGCACCTACTGGGTGCCCGAGGCCCTCACTGCGTCTGTGAATGAGAGTCCAGTGACCCTTTGTCCTTGGAGCTGACCTTCCTGTAACCGCAGTGCCCAAGAAGGAAACCAAAGCTTCAGGTGCAGCAAACCAAGGAGGAGCTACACCAGGGCACGGTTCCTTCTGACAGGCTGTCACCAACATCCCTGAGCAGGTGGCAGCCGAGAAGAGTGCAGATAACTGGAGGGGTCATGACTGTGGGGAGGGTGAACCGGGGACGAGAAGGGGGATGCAAGCCGGGCGCGGTGGCACACGCCTGTAATCCCAGCACTTGGGAGGCTGAGCCAGGAGGATCAAAGCCAGCCTCAGCAAGGGCGAGGCACTTAGCAACTCAGTGAGACCCTGTCTCTAAATGAAATATAAAAAAGGGCTGGGGATGGGGCCCAGTGGTTGAGTGCCCCTGAGTTCAATCCCTAGTACCAAAAAAAGAAAAAGAATGGAGATGCAAAGGCCCTGAGGCAGGGCAGGCTGGCACATCAAGGATGGCGCTGTAATGGCTGCTGTGCTGAAGGCTGGAGGAGAGGCATCAGGAAGAGAGGAGAGGGCAGGCCCCAGGAGCCCTGTGTGTGTGACGCACCTGCAGCAGGAGTCCTCAGCCCACCCCTTCCTGCCCTTGGAGCCTGGCCTCACCCCGGGCGCTTCCCTGGGGGTGTCCACAGTTTGTCTCACATGACTCAAAGCAAACCCTCGGCCCGTCGTCCCCACGCCTGCTGCCCGCCCGTCCCACCAGCCTCGGCCTGGCGCCTCCCTGGACAGCGCGTCCTGCCGCTCCGTTTCGGGGCATGCCCGGCGCTGACCTGCTCTCACCTCCCCCACACTGGCTCCCTCGTCGCTCGCCTGGCCCCCGCAGTGCCGCCCACTGCTGTCCCCTTCCTCTCCACGCTGTGACCCGTCCTCCTCCAGGGGCCGGCAAACAGCTGGGGCACGGGTGCCCGGGAGGGGGCTTCCTCCCCACTGGCAGAGCAGCTGCGACGGCCGCCCTCCCCTCCGGGAAGGCAGGGCCTGGCCCCGGGAGGACCCTGTCCCAGCCGGGGATGGCCTCACCCACTCGCCTGCCCCAGGCCTGGCGTGCACAGGTGGGTGCCCGGGGCCAGGGGCCAGGGGCCAGCTCCTGCAGGGTGGTCCTCCCTGGGAACCCTGCTGTGAGGTCCTGGCCGGGGCAGCAGGTTGAGCGCCAGAGTCACCCCCGGGCAGACCCCCGTGGGCTCAGTGGGCAGGATGCGGGGCACCACGGTGGCTGTCCTGCCCTGAGGACGAGGGGACAGCATGCAGCTGGGGGACCGTCCCCTGGAGGGCGTCACCACGGACTCTGCTTCCCGACCTGAGCCTCTGCTGTGGGCTCACATCTGGGTTTCCCAGAACTATTTGTTTTGCACGAAAGCTAAATATCTAAATGGAAGCCAGGCTTTGCCGGGGTGGAGGCAGAGGGTCTTCCGGGCCCTGCTCTCCCGTGGAAGGGACCCCAGGCTCGAGCTCCTTTTATCTCTTTGCATTTCGTTGCCTCCTTTGCTTCACTTAGGGATTTATTTTCAAAGCCCCAAGGCAGGAGTGAGAGCAGAAGTGTCCCCGGGCGTGTTTGCCTAGGCCGGGAGGAGCTGTGTGCCCAGCCGGGGGCACGAGCGACGGCCTCCCCGCCGCAGGACAGGAGCCAGCCCAGGAGGGCTCGGCCTGGCGGGAGGGCAGGGCAGGCCTGGCCGCAGTGCAGGCCCGCGTCAGCCTGGCGGGGTTTCTCATCAGCCGGGACCAGGCCGCTGTGCTGGTGGACCTTCAGCAGGAGGAAGCTGGACGTGCCCAGGGAGCAGCACGTTCCCCCTCTTTGGGAAAGCAGGGACTGCCTGGAGGGGCCCTGGAGACTCCCCAGTGTGTGTCACGGGCAGATCTGGGTCACGCGGCCTCACCTGCCTGCGGGGACGCCGGGGCTCCCGAGTCCTTCTTTCAGCTTCCGTGATGATGGCGGAGAGGGGAGCTCCTCAGAAGCCTGTCCTTACGCTTCCTTAGGACAGCGGGTCCTGGGAGTGGCCACCTGGCCAGACCCTCCCCAGCCGCTCTCGCATGGAGATGGGCCGCGGCGTCTGTGTAGCTGCCGTGAACCTGCTGTGGGCAGGGCTGGCACCTCCAGGCCAGGCGGTGCCCTTCCTGCCTGTGGCTGGGGGCAGAGACGCTGGGTCGGGGGTGCACAGGCTCCAGGACGCAGGAGGCCTGGACAACCTAGCCTGGAAGCCCACCCCGGGCCAGCCCCCGCTGCCAGCCCAGTGACAACCACGCCCCCAGTGTGCTCAGACACGGGCCGGGGGCCTTTGCCCTGCCCTGCTGCCTGCACTGCCCAGGCCACCAGGCACCGCAGCGGACAAGGAGGGAGCCCCGGGCAGAGGCGTCCTGGTCAGCGGGGCTCACAGACCTCGCTCCCCCGGGGTCCCCAGACCTCGCTCCCCCGGGGTCCTCCCAGACTCCTCCCTCAGCTGGGTCACCTCCTCCCCGTTGGTCAGGAGTCCCGACACGTCGGGAAGCCCCCCTCCACTGCTGGCCCCGGGGAGCCCTGACTGAGGGTGGCCTGTGCAGGGACCCTCCCGAGCAGAGGGTCCCCTGCCTCGCCCTGCGGGGGCACAGATACACGGGAGCCCGCCCCTGGACCCCAGCCGCCGGGCAGCACTGGCGCCTGATCTGACCACGCTCACTGACCCCTCAGGGCACTCGCACAGGGGACGCAAAGAGGAGAACCTGGGAGGGCACGCGGTGGAGAGGGCGCTCGGGGCCCCCCAGGGGCACGCGGTGGAGAGGGCGCTCGGGGCCCCCAGGCGAGGGCACGCGGTGGAGAGGGCGCTTGGGGCCCCAGATGGCGTGAGCCAGCAGAGCGGAGACCTGTCGGGGCGCAGGTATGAAAGGCAGCGGATCAGAGACGCAGATGTCGGGGCCCCAGGGTGCCCCCGGTGCCTCCCCCCCGGCATGGGCTGCCTCTGGCCGTGGCAGGGAACCCTCAGGTGCTCCCAACACTCGCCCCTCGACAGCGGAGCGGGCTCCTGGCCCCTTGGGACGCCCCTTGCCTCGCACTCATGCTTATACTCTCGCACCCACCTCACTGGGGAGCCCTGGGGACAGGCTCACACAGGTGTCCGCTGGCTGTCACCCACGGGCTCTGTCTACTCCTGCGAGAGCTGTCCACCCCGCCCGGCACCGGGGGCAGCTCAGGGCTCACGGGCGACGCTGGGGAGGGCGCTGGGGCTTGTCCTTCCTCACGCCCAGCCAACGCCTGTGCACAGGCGCCCTGGTGTGCAGCGAGGGTCCCGAAGGTCGACACAGGGCCCCCGCGAGGCCCCTAGCATGCCCTGGCCAGCGAGACGCTCGTGCCTCCTCTCAGCCCTGGCCGGCTGCTGCGTCCGAGCTCAGGGCTGGGACGGCGGGTCCAACGTGTGTCCACGGCAGCCAAGGTTCTGCCTCGGCGGGGCCAGGGTGGTGGGTGGGCAGGCCAGAAAGGGACGACGCAGAGCACGGGACAGCGTGGGAGCCCTGAGCCACACCACAGGGGTGACACTTCAGAGAGAGATTCTAGAAACTCCAAGGGAATGCAAAACGCCTCTAATGACCAGCAGATCCAAAGGGCAAAGAGAGGCAGAGAGAGGGGCAGCGCTCCCAGCCGCAGGAGGCCCAGGAGGAGCCGGAGTCCCAGGCCCGCAGGGAGAGGGGTGTCCGAGCTGGGCAAGGAGCAAGTTCCCGCTGGGAGTCGCAGGGTGCAGGGCCTTGGAGAGAGCCAGGGGACAGACGAGCCCCGCACGCGTGTTTAGCTTGGCTCGTGCAGAGCTCAAGTTCTACCCGCTTCGTTGCCCAAATGGCAGCTCTTCATTGGAAAATTCAGCTTTCTCAGCTGGGCGTGGAAGGGCTGAAAGGCCACCAGGATGGACCACGGGAGCCAAGGGGGCCTGACCCCTCCAGTCCTGGTTCCAGACACCTGGAGGGCACTCCTCTTGGGGTCACCTGGCCTCTTTCTGATGGCCCGAGATAGCGCCCTAAGTGGGCTGGTGGGCGGGGTCTTCCTGGGGAGCTCAGGAGACCTGTGCGGCCTGGGGCTTGTGGGGAGGGCTGAGCGGGGTCTCCACACAAGAGGAGGTCTGCAGGGGGAGGCCAAGGAGGGGCACAGGACCGGAAGGGTGGGACGCAGGAGCAGGAGGTGGGACTGTCCTTCCCTCCAGCTGCACAGGAAGCCCCACCTGGGAGCAGCGGGGTCCATAGGCACCCCCCTCCAACTCAGTGAGCAAATCCTCTTGAGCTGTCCACACCCGCCATCGTCCACACCCCGCTGTGTTCGGTGGTTTCCTGCCTGATGGCTTCGTTTGGGAAATTAGAAGACGTGGTCCTGGCACACAGGAGTGGGAGGTGCGGCAGCTGCCAGAGACTCTCCTCTCTGCACCAGCAAGAGATTCATCTTCTCAACACAAACGCCAAGTTGTCAAGCCTCGCAGAGGAGCGGTGCAGCCTGAGTGGTTAAAGAGGACGCTGAGCCGGCGGGGCCCCTTCCCGGGTGACTGGGTGACGCTGGTTTATATTTTAATGAGGTGGCTAATCAGAGACAATTGTTGGGGACGGTTGTGAGGCAGCTGGGCGACATTGTGTTTTCTTGTGTTGTGTTTTCCTTTTCTTTCTGCTTGCTGCTGCTGTTCTGTGAACTGGACTCTTGCTCGGTTCTGGGGGTCCACGTGAGCTCTGGTTCAGGAAGCAGGTGCTGGGCACTGGCTGGGGCTACTGCGATGTGATCCAGGGTCATCCCCCAATGATGGTAGATGTCTGCAGAGCCAGCTCCTGGGGACAGGAGAAGTCACAACTGGGGCTCGGTGCTGGGTGTAGAGCCACCAGGGGCAGCCACGCTGCCCACCTCGCCCTCCACCTGCAGCGCCTGCCTGCACCTCTGCCCACCTGCCCACCTGCCCACCTGTCCACCTGTCAGCCTGCCCACCTGCCCACCCCCACATACCCACATACCCACCTGCTCACCTGCCCACCTTCCCACCTGCCCACCTGTCCACCTGTCAGCCTGCCCACCTGCCCACCTGCCCACCTGTCCCACCTGCCCACCTGCCCACCTGCTCACCTGCCCACCTGCCCACCTGCCCACATGCCCAACTGCCCACCTGTCCACCTGCCCACATACCCACCTGTCAATCTGCCCATCTGCTCACCTGCCCACCTGCCCACCTGTGCACCTACCCACCTGCCCATCTGCACACCTGCCCACCTGCACACCTGCCCACCTGCCCACATACCCACCTTTCCCCTGCCCACCTGTCCATCTGCTCACCTGTCCACCTGCCCACCTGCACACCTGCCCACCTGCCCACCTGCCCACCTGTCCAACAGCTCACCTGCCCACCTGCTCACCTGCCCACCTGCCCACCTTTCCTCCTGCCTACCTGTCCATCTGCTCACCTGCCCACCTGCCCACCTGCCCACCTTTCCCCTGCCTACCTGTCCCATCTGCTCACCTGCCCACCTGCCCACCTTTCCCCCTGCCCACCTGTCCATCTGCCACCTGCCCACCTGCCCACCTGCCCACTTCCCCACCTGTCCAACAGCTCACCTGCCCACCTGCTCACCTGCCCACCTGCCTACCTGCCCACCTTTCCCCCTGCCCACCTGTCCATCTGCTCACCTGTCCACCTGCTCACCTGCCCACCTGCTCACCTGCCCACCTTTCCCACTGCCCACCTGTCCATCTGCTCACCTGTCCACCTGCTCACCTGTCCACCTGCTCACCTGCCCACCTGCTCACCTGCCCACCTTTCCCCTGCCCACCTGTCCATCTGCTCACCTGTCCACCGGCTCACCTGTCCACCTGCACACCTGCCCATCTGCCTATCTGCCCACCTGCTCACCTGCCCACATACCCACCTGCCCACCTGCCCACCTGTGCTTTTGCTCGTTCATTCTGTAGACTCTTGATGCCTCCGACCAGGGGTCGTTCCCTCCCTCCAGAGGAGGACGTGGCTCAGGTCTGTTGGTCACAGGGCACTTGATATCAGTGTGTGATAAAGTGTGAAGGGGACACACGCCAGGTCCCTGGGGTGGCGGGGGAATCTGGCTATGCAGGAGTGAGAGGTAGAGGGGGACTGTGGTGACGGCGGGCTGTCTGGCCCATGCAGGAAGGAGGCTGGGCACCCTGGCGCTCAGGGAGCCGTGTGGCCTCCCGCCCAAGCGCCCCCGCAGAGGAAGAGCCCTCCAGGCAGCAGGAGTTGGGAGGGCGGGTCAGAGGCCCGCTGAAGCCCCCTGAGGGGCCGAGGCCAGAGACAGGCTGAGCCTGGGGGGGTGGACCCGCTCCTGAGATCATGCAGAGCCGTGGGGAGTCCGGGGCCATGCACGTCTGCAGGAGGCCACCCTGCCTGCCCCAGGGTGAACTGGAAGGCCAGGCAGGATCAGGGCTTCAGAAACGGGGCCATGCACCCCGCTAACCTAGGGGGTTCATGGACTTTTAAAGCGTCCATGGCTCTGCATTCAGCCAAATACGTATTAGAAAAGTGAAAACAGCGCCCCCTGAAAGGGAGGAGCTCTAGGAAGAGCTGAATTCAAGTCCGTGTGATGGGTTTTAAATCACCGGGCAGGGACGGGGAAAGGCTTCGGGCAGAGGCAGTGCTGGTGCTGCCCGGCGTGGGGCCCGCGTGCATGGCTCAGCTCCGGCACCCCTGGCTGTGTGACTTGGGAAGGTTTTTGACCTCTCTGTGCCTAGGTCCTCCTGTCTGTCTCCTTCCTGGCCTGTGTCCTGCTGACTCCCCGCTGGCAGGGCAGTGTGGTGGAGGTGGCGGAGTGCTGAGACGGCCTCTGGCCTGAACTGAGCACTCCTGAAGTGTTTGCCAAATGACACAGTAAAGTGGAAACCAGGGAGGATGGCCGCCGGGCCCGTTCCAGGATCTGTCCAGGAGGAATCGGGGAAGGTGGAGCAGGGTGTGCAGAGCGGGTCCTGAGGGCCTGAGGCCAAACCCCACTGCCTGACCGCCCTTGGGGCAGTGCTGGTGGACAGTCCCCCTTGATGGCCACGACATGCCCCAGAGCCCTGGGAAGGGCTGGTGTGTCCTCGGCCTCCGGGTGGGCTGTCCAGCACCAGGGACGCAGTGCCCCTAGGCCTCTGCGCTGATGGATGACCCTGGTTTCCAGACTGACATTTGGGGCCAGGAGATGATGTAGGGTTGACACCCACCTGTCAGCGGCCCCGTCTGTCCTCCCCCCTGCCCAGGCCACCGCAGGTGAGCCAAGGCGTCTCTCCAGCTCTCCAGCTGTGTCCAAGCACCTGTCGCGCTGTGAGATGCCAGCAGTCCTCGGCCAGGAAGTTCTGCCGGCCCTGCGGGGGGCAACATTAGGTCGATCAACAGGAAGCGAGGTCTCTTGTCACCGGGCTCCTTGGGGCCATAAGAGGCCGTTATGCAAGGGGACCCGGGGAGTACTCGGGGTGGGAGTCTTCCCTTCCTTCCACAGAGCACAGATTCATGGTGTGGCTTGGAAAGGCCCCTCCTGCGTCTTGGCTGAGGGCCATGGTGTGGCTGGGCAGCCGACCACGGCTTGGGAGGTGTCAGGGCGACCCCAGGTGGGTGACGAATGTCGCAGTTCTGCCTGGGATTTCAAGCAGATATTGGGACCAGGAAGGTCTGTGATGGGGACACCTGGATGGGGAGGGACGAGCAAAGACCCCCCACATCAAAGGACCAGCGCTGGCACCCAGGTCTGTGGTTTTGCCCGTGGAGACCCGAGAGCGGCGTGTGCGCCCGACGCCCTTTGGCTATGAAGTGCTACTTGACGGGGAACCGCTCTTGGGGCTCCCGTGGACGGCAGGCGTGGCACCTCCTTGGCCTCTTCCAGCTGCCTCTGGCCTGGGCTTCCTGGGCTTTGCAAAGCATCACCCCCAGTCTCTGCTTCCGTCTTGGCCAGCCCCCTTCTCCCATTAGCAGGACACTTGCTATTGGATTAAGGGCCCACCCAGATAATGCACGATGACCTCATCCGGGGATACTTGATTCAATCACATGTGCAGAGGCCCTTTGCCCCAAACAGTCACATCATCATTTCCGGGATGTGGACCCACCACTTGGGGGTCAGCCCTCGACCCCCTCCAGGCCCTGCTGTCTTGGAACGAGCTGAGGCTGCCGACGGCACCGCTCTAGACGGCCTCGCGGGCCCCTGTCCTGTGGCGGCTGCACCGCTGGGTCCTCCTGTAGGACGCTGCAGAGGTCCTTAAACTGGTGTGCGCGCCTGGTCTCCTGAAGGGGGTCCTCCACCTGGGGCTGGAGCACAGATTGGGGGTCCCCCTGAGCACGTGGAAGGTGTACCTGGGAATCCGCCTTTTAAAGAAATTTCTAGGTGCTGCTGCTGCCGGTCCGGGGCTCGCTCTCCAGGTTCCCCTTGGGAGGCTGGTCCGCAGGCATTTCGGGGTGGAGGTCTGTGTCCTGAGACCCCTCAGTCCCCTGCCCGGCTGCTCAGAGCTCCCTGGCTTCAGCAGGCAGGGTGCCACTCCAGAGGAGCAGGGGCGCTGGGGTGGTGGCGCCCCAGCTTCGGAGCGTCTGCAATGGAGACACCGCAGGTTTGGCAACACAGTGGCAGAAGAGCAGTCTCAAAGTCAGACACCTTTCCTCAAGTGAGAGCGCAGCAGCAGCAGAGGGGACGTTTTGATACTTGGCATAGTCATTAGAACGCCCGGTGCTGCTGCTCAGTGAAGTGGGGACGGTCCTGACACCCTCGGGGGGGAGAGGGCCGTGTGGCCCGTCTGGGCCTCCCCACGTGACCCTGCGTGTTGTCATGGATTCTGGAATCAGGACTCTGTCTCTGCGTTGAGCAGCGGACTGTCGGAAACTTCGCAGTGGCAAAAGCACAAATTGGCACGAGGTCGTGTCGGGGACCCTGGCCTTTGCTAGGAGCAGCGGCTTTGTGCAGAGCGACGGGAAGGAGCCGTGCCCTGGATTTTCTGTGTGAGCGGTGGTCAGGCCATCTCTGCGACGCCCTCTGTGGGGTACAAACAGCTGCCCAGTAACCTGTCCCCTCGGGGCTCCGGGGGCTGATGGGGAGGCCACGTGGGAGGGAGCTGAGGACACAGCGGTCAGAGGGGCCACGGCCGCAGCCGCGCCCAGGGTTCAGAGCGCAGCGACAGGAGGGAGCAGCCTGCAGAGCGGTCTGGCCTGTGGCATCCCAGCCTTCCTGGGCACAGACACCATGGTGTGCACTTCCTGGGCATCCAGGAAGTTACCTGTGGTGGTTTGTTTTTATTTTTTCTGATCAAGGGGACTCAGGCTTACATTTGAAATGGCACATGCTGCACTCATTTCTATTCCGTTTACACAGAATGTCCAGCGTAGTCGGATCCACAGAACCAGAGAGCGCCGCGATCACAGGTGCTGGGGACAGAGCGATGGGGGTGACTCCCCCATCGACGCAGGGCTTCTTTTTGGGGTGCTGAAGGTGTCCTGGACTTAGTGCTGGTGGTTTGCTCACCCCTGTGAACATATAACTCACACAGAACACTCTTTAAAGTGGTGACTTCATGATGTATATATTACGTTCAAATAAAAACTATCCCGGGTTCAAGGGTACACTGGATACCTCTTTACCCCGGTGGGGGAGACAAGAAGCCTGGGGGCAAAGGCAGGTCATGCAGTCCAATCCCGTCGTTTTAGTCGGTTATTTTTCTAGTTCTTAGATATGTGCGTCTTACTGTTCGTTGAGCACCTACTGTGTGCAGAGTGAGCAGAGTGAGGCCGCGGGAGCCGGGCTGCACGGGTAACGGCACAGGTGCGGGGCCGAGCCGCCCGTGGTGCAGGTGGGGAAGCTGGTGCCCTGTCGGCCCAGGCCCCCGGAGCTGGTGAGTGGCCACACTGGGACTGTGCCAGGCAAGCCGGTGGGTCTCCGACTGGACCTGGGCAGCGGAAGCTGCACACCCAGGCCCAGGGGAGGCGGGCTGGCTACACAGAGCTGCTTGGCTTGTGGCGGGCAGCGGGCCAACGTCAGCGTCCGTCTCTGATCCCTTCTGAGCTCTTCCCTGAGGTGCCGAGGCTGGCAGAGGCCCAGCCAGGCAGGCGCTGCCTGGGTCGGTTGGCTGGGAACTAAAGCAGCGAGGTCCAGCAATGCGCGGGACACTGGGCGGGGGGACCCGGCGTTCCTCAGACGTGTGGTCCGTAGGACCGTGGGCAAGGGTCTCAACGTGGCAGCGCCAGGAGCAGCTGGGGAGACCCCACCCCACGCCGGTGAGCGGAAGGAAGCAGGGCTGAGCCAGGAACTGGTGGACGGTGCGAGTGCCGGGGAGGGGGCCACGCGTCTCACGTGGCGGGCGGCTGTCTGCAGCCCGGGCAGAGCCCGTCCCGTCCACGCCAGAGACTCACCCTGCAAAGACCTCCTGTCGGGTCTGATGTTGACGGGGACTGAGAAACGCACTTAGTGCTGGGCAGCGGAGAACGTGGCGTTTTCTCAAGATCTCGATCGGTTTGACCCTTTACGCCTGGGGCAGCGCAGTTGTTCCCAGCCCCAGCTGCACAACGTGGTCGATGTCTAGGGGGCTTTGTGAGCGCTGGCTGAGACTCCCTGCTGTCCCCTGAGTTCCTCATCTGAGGCCAGTGGCCCAGGTGATGGATGTTCCTAGAAAGGTCCCCCCCCACCAGAGTGGAAAAGCATCTGATGTTCACAGCGGCAACCGCGTTCCCTGAGTAAGGGATGTCTGCTGTTCCTTCCACATTCTGTGGGACAGTCTCAATTATCCCCCTGAATACTGGCAATCCAATCTACGTGTGAAATTAAGCCTCACTTTCACTTTGATTTAAATGACGTCACACTTATTTTCTCGAGCAGAATTGACTTCCTGCTTATGGTTCATTCACATTTAAAGTCATTTGGTGTATCAGTGAGCTACTGCTGTGTAACAAAATGCTCCCAAAAACTCAGCGGCCTAAAAATAATGTTTGTTTGTTATCTGTCGACTTTGTGAAGGCTGGCAGGGTCAGGAACTGTGCTGACATTCCTAAGGCTCTCTGTACATCATGCCGGACTCACGCAGCAGTTGCATAGATGCGCCTTGCAGGTACACATCTCAGCCTCCTGCTGGGCCAGCAAGCCAGCTTGGGGAAGTTTTTTGGAGTGCCACATCAAAGCAAGAAGCAAGCAGAAGCACCCACAGTATCTTGAGGCTAAAGCCTGAAAGTGGCCCCTGGCCATTTCCATCTTGCTCTATCCATGGTGCTAAGTCTCTGGTTGGACCCAGAGATGACGGCTGGGCCTCTCCTCTCCTGGAAGGGCACTGCTAACCACATTTCAGGGCGAGGAAGGGATGAAGAACAGGGACAGTGAGTGGACTGTGCCCCACAGGCGCACACCACCTTGCTGAGAAGCTCTTCAGCACGCTGCTGGTCCCGCTGCCTCCGTGACGGGAGCCGAGATGTGGCTCTTCCCGTCGGCAGACTTGGACGCGGAGAGGGAAGCTCGGACACCGTGACCCGTTTTGCCCGGGACTTCCAGCTCCTGCCAGTCCTGTGTGTGCAATCCCCATGGCTACAGTGTGCACAGGGCACCAGAGCCCAGCAGGGCACCCTCCTCCTGGGAGCAAAGCAGGCCACCGCCTCCCTTCCTGTGGCGGGACCGCGGCACGTGCGTCGGCCGCCGAACAAGCACTCCTTGCACGAGACTGGACGCGGGTCCACGCCATGCTGCCACCAGCTACCAGCTGTCCATCGAAAAACACTGATTGTCGTTCTTGTAAAATTTCACCCCAATCTCTAGGCACTTACGGTTCTTAAAGAAAATCAGTCCTTGAGGCAAATGCACGCGGGCTCACGCCTGCCTCTTACCTTCAGAAGCTGAGTGGGGGGAAAGCCAGGAAGACCTCCTTCTGGGGGACTGTCCCCACGCAGGCCCAGGGGCCACGCAGACATGGCCAGTCTCTTATGTGATCCCTCAGGCGTGGCTGAGAGCTTCTGCCCGTCTCTGCTTCTGGCCCGAGTGACTGTGCGGGTCTCCCTGGACGGCTCCTGTGCCACCTGCCATTCACCGTGGGGTGGAAACAGCTCCCCAGCCCCCGGGTACCCCCAAGTGCCCTGTCCTGGTGCAGGGTCGCAGGCAGCTGAGCCCGCCACAGACGCTCTGAGGACGCCGGCTGGACTCCGGCGGGCCAGCCCCACCTCTTCCTTACCTCACGCCCACCTCACCCTCCCAGCTTGCGGCGTGACCTCACACAGGTGCCCGTGGAAGGCCTGTGGGGTGTGCTGGGGTGCGGGGAGCGTTCTGTCCACCTCTGTGGGGGCTCGTGAGCTTTCACAGTTAAGAGTCAAGAGAAGAGGGGACCTGCGTGAGGGCCGGCCTGTGGCGACGCTGGACAGGCAGACGGGTCACCCCACACAGCCTGCTGGCCAAGGGACCGGTTGGCCACCTGCGGCCCACGAGGCCACCCCGCAGACCACCTGTTTGTACACAGCCTGCGAGATGAGGATGGGTTCAGATGCTTAGAGGAGAATATGTTGTGACAGGCACGACCTGCACGGAGTGTGGGTTAGTGTCCACAGACAACGCCTCGCTGGGCGTGGCCGCGCTCACTCGGTCGCATCCTGGGCTCTGGCTGCCTTCACGCTGCCCTCGGCAGAGCTGCGTAGTTGCGAGCGTCGGCGTGGCCAAGGAGCTGAGTTCCGTGGCTGGCTGGCCCTCTGCGGGGACCACTCCAATCCCAGGCTGAGGGCTTAAACTCAGGCACGGGACGGCTGGGGCTGGACCCCACCCCGCTAGCTCTGCGTTACCCAGGCAAGTGCCTGCACGCGCCACCCCTCGGTTTCCCAGTCCTGTGACAGTGCTGGGGACAGCTCTGTATCTACTCCATACACCTTTATATATTGTTTCCCGCCGCCCTGGGGACTGAGCACGGGCTGGGCGAGCACTCTGCCCCGGAGCTGCGTCCCCAGCCCCCACTCGGCTTCTGTGGGGTGAACCCACGTGTCAGGAGGGCCCAGCTTCTCCGCGGCGCTCGACTGGTCGTCAGCAACGGGGCCCTCCCGAGATGCCCAGATCAAGGGGGCGAGGGCCGCTCTCCTGCTCGGAGCTGAATTTCGGAACCCCAGGGCGTCCCCTAGCAGCAGGTGAGGTGAGCATTTGTTCTCCCAGCAAGAGCAGCACGTGGGGCCTGAGCAGGCCCAGGACGCCCCTCCTCTTGGAGCCCTGCGGGCATGAGGGGGACACAGAGCCTCTGTGGGGGACAGGAGGAGCCCCCGGCACATTCTGCTCCGACTGCCCGGCTTAGCTCCGCATCCAACTGAAGGACCCAGCTGACGGGGCAGGTGTGTGAGTAGATTCCCTGCCAGCTCAGAGGGGGCAGGGCTGTCTGCCAATTGTCACTGTCCCCAGCTCTTGGCACCATACCCAGCAAACAGTAGGTGTTTAATAAATGAGAGCTGAATGTGAACTGCTCGGGGTATGCGGGATTATGTGTGGTCAGTGCTGCCTGAATGTGTCCGTGCTGGGGCACCAGCCTGTGCCATCGCCATTGTCATCATCATCACGGCAGCAGGGACCACCTGGGGGCTATGCTCAGGGAGGGCTCCCGGGCACCAGCCTGTGCCATTGCCATTGTCGTCGTCATCACGACAGCAGGGGCCACCTGGGGGCCATGCTCAGGGAGGGCTCCCGGGCACCAGCCTGTGCCATCGCCATTGTCATCGTCATCACGACAGCAGGGGCCACCTGAGGGCCATGCTCAGGGAGGGCTCCCGGGCACCAGCCTGTGCCATTACCATTGTCGTCGTCATCACGACAGCAGGGGCCACTGGGGGCCATGTCAGGGAGGGCTCCCGGGCACCAGCCTGTGACATTACCATTGTCGTCGTCATCACGACAGCAGGGGCCACCTGGGGGCCATGTCAGGGAGGGCTCCCGGGCACCAGCCTGTGCCATCGCCATTGTCGTCGTCATCACGACAGCAGGGGCCACCTGGGGGCCATGTCAGGGAGGGCTCCCGGGCACCAGCCTGTGCCATCGCCATTGTCGTCGTCATCACGACAGCAGGGGCCACCTGAGGGCCATGTCAGGGAGGGCTCCCGGGCACCAGCCTGTGCCATTACCCATTGTCGTCGTCATCACGACAGCAGGGGCCACCTGGGGGCCATGTCAGGGAGGGCTCCCGGGCACCAGCCTGTGCCATCGCCATTGTCATCATCATCACGACAGCAGGGGCCACCTGAGGGCCATGCTCAGGGAGGGCTCCCGGGCACCAGCCTGTGCCATTACCATTGTCGTCGTCATCACGACAGCAGGGGCCACCTGGGGGCCATGTCAGGGAGGGCTCCCGGGCACCAGCCTGTGCCATCGCCATTGTCGTCGTCATCACGACAGACAGCAGGGGCCACCTGGGGGCCATGTCAGGGAGGGCTCCCGGGCACCAGCCTGTGCCATCGCCATTGTCCATCGTCATCACGACAGCAGGGGCCACCTGGGGGCCATTGTCATCACACAGCAGGGGCCAGGGCTCATGTCCGGGCACCAGCCATGTCAGGGAGGGCTCCCGGGGGAGGGCTCCCGGGGCACCAGCCTGTGCCATCACCATTGTCATCGTCATCACGACAGCAGGGGCCACCTGGGGGCCATGTCAGGGAGGGCTCCCGGGCCCCAGCCTGTGCCATTACCATTGTCGTCGTCATCACGACAGCAGGGGCCACCTGGGGGCCATGTCAGGGAGGGCTCCCGGGCACCAGCCTGTGCCATCGCCATTGTCATCGTCATCACGACAGCAGGGGCCACCTGGGGGCCGTGCTCAGGGAGGGCTCCCGGGCCCCAGCTGTGGCCCAGAAGCGGGAGGACGAGGACCCCGAACGCTCTCTACACCTGGGGGCTCCCACCTGAGGCAGAGGACGAGGCAGGGGTGGCCTCTGCAGTCCCGGGACGCCCACGCAGCAGGAGCGGGCAGGACCCCAGCCAGCGCTGGGCCCCCCACGTCCCTGCTGCACTCACGCTGTCCCAAGGCCAGGGGCCAGTGCCACCTCCTGCGACACTCAGAGCCTTCTGCTGGCGTCCGTGGTGCGGTGCCAGATGCAAAGTGACGTCAGCTGCACGGGCATCCTCTGAGAGCAGGGAGGGGCCGTGGTCCCTGGCTGTCCAGCTCCGTCACAGGGGGCCCTGCCTGACCCTCCAGCCCTGCTTCTTCATGGTATGGCCACGCCGGCACGTGCAGGGCCCCAGCACCTGGTGAAGTCATCGCTGGCCCCAAAGAGTCCCTTTAGAAGGCAGAGAGGGTGACGCCTGAGCCACTTACCACACCAGCACCTTGGTGTAAGGTCCCATCACGTCACCGCACTGGCCAAGCTGCTGGACCTGGGAGGGGCAGGAGGACACCCCAGGTGGGTCCTGACCTCCGCTCTCAGAGCCTTCCCAGCGTGGCCGTGGGCATGGTGGTCTCCTGGGATCAGCCGCCCCCGGCTCCGTGTCTCTCTCAGATCCCGCCCCTGGGGCGTCTCCCATCTCCAGGAACAGCTCTGCTCTGGCCCTGAAGGGTCATCGCGCAGGAAGGACACGGCCCCGGGAAGACCCCGGGAAGGAGGCTCTGAGCTGGAGGTGAGCTGCCGGGAACCGGCTTCCTCTGCGTAAGCAACCTGCATGGGCCTCGGCTGTCTGCAAGGACACCGGAGCAGCCTGCCTTTGAGACAGAGGTGGAGGAAGGCGCTTTCTAACCCCAAGGGGTTCAACCCTGGTGATCCCCGCCCCACCCGAGCTCTGCAGCCTCTGAAGCCAGTTGCGGGCACCACTGCTGAGGAAGGGGGTGCGTGGGTTGCTGAGGGTTCGAGTAAGTGCTGGCATAGCACAGCCAAGAGGCCCCCGCCCCTGATGTGGGCCGCCGGAGCCCTGCTCACGGTCGAAGCAACCCCTCTCACTCTGGGCCTTGAGGAGGAGACACGTGGGAGTTTTGAGTTCCAAACTGTCCATCCTGTCCCTTCCCATCCTGGCACCGAATCCTGACAACGGGCTGATGGTGGGGCGGCGTTCCTGCACGGCCGGGACCCGCTTTCCCTCCCACCTCCTCCTTGTGGTTTTCCTCCGCTGTTCTCTTCTCAGCGGCTGCAGATTGCACTTACAGCACGGGCGCTTCCAGATTAGGCTCAGGTGTCAGGTCCAAAAGAATGGCCTCTCTCTGCAGGCCCAGACCTGCGGGTTCACGTTCAGGAGACCGGGACCCACACCCTGCTCCGACTTCACTGTAGAGCCGGATCTCACCAGCACTCCTGGAAGCAGAGGCAAAAGCTGCTGTCCACCCAGGTCCCCTGCCCACCTGGACGCGTCCTGGACGGGCCGTGGGGGGCATTGGCTGGCACGTGGGCTGTCGCGTTTCCCACCGTCTGATCATCCATGTCACCTTTATCTTTTTTTTTTTTTTTTTTTTGGTACCGGGGATTGAACTCAGGGGCACTCGACCCCTGGGCCACATCCCCAGCCCTTTTTAGAATTTTATTTAGGGACAGGGTCTCACTGAGTTGCTAAGTTGCCTCGCCATTGCTGAGGCTGGCTTTGAACTGGCGATCCTCCTGCCTCAGCCTCCCCAGTGCTGGGATCACAGGCGTGCGCCACTGCGCCCGGCTCCATGTCACCTTTATCTGGAGCCTCGGGTGATCTGTGTGACCTTGAGAAGTGGCAGCATTATTCAGACACTCCTATCTCCCGATTTCCAAGCCTGACGCGGTGGTGAGGTCAACAAGCGCGGGGAAACCCAACACGTCTCCGAGAGGAGGAAGGAGAGGAAGGGAAGGGCACTGGACGCCAGGAAGGAACAGAAATGGGTGGACAGTGACCCTACATGTGTCCACACGCTGCGAGGCCAAGGCCCGTCCCTCTCAGCACGCCCTCCCCTCCCAGATGTCGGCCTGTCTTCACAGCCCTGCCCCGTGGCCACCAAGGTCAGGAAGGCTTGGGGACGGCTGCCTCCTTCTGGAGGAATTCTCCCCTCCGCGCCATCTTGCCTTCCCTCTCCACTTCCCCCTGCCCGTCCACCGCCAGTCCCACTGGGGTGCACTCCAGGGCTGTCCTCTGCTGGGGCAGGGCCACCTGCAGGCCGCGAGGCTTGCACCATCCTGCTGAGAGGAGGGAGGCCGCACATCCGCGCTTTAGTCACCTTCGCTCGGCCCCCCCGTGCTCCCGGGAAGGAGAAGAGGAGGGGGAGGAGGAGCAGGAAGACAAGGGGATGAAACCTGGAGACGACCAGGTCTCTAGCTTCGGGGGCACGCTGGTGGCCACGGTGTGCTGTCATGACACCAGGGGTTCTGAGAGAGAAGGGAGCCAGGGGACAATGAGAAGAGCAGGAGGCAAGGACAGCAGTGACCTTTCCCAGGGCTGCGTGTGAGAACACGACGTCTCTGTTTCTGACCACCCGTCTGCTGACCCTCCCAGCCCAGAGCCCGCACCTGGGCCCTTCACACCGCCCTGGGACACGCTTTCCAACCACCCCAAGAACCTGGAACCGCCCTTTCTCTCCCCTCATGGGCCCCAAGACGGCAGAGTTTGCAGGTGTGTCCTGAACCCCAAAAGACTGAGGTCTCGACCGGCGTCTGGGTTCTACTGTTCCTTCCGAATGCAGCTCAGACCCATTCCAATTAAGGGGACTCCGTTTGGAGCAGCAAGAATCAATGGGGGTTAACAGGGCAGGTAATGTGGGAATGGGAACCCTTTTTCTCCCTTTCTTGATCAACACCCAGTTCCCTGAATTGAATGTCTATGAGGAGTCTGGATTTTGAGTCAGACGCTTAGTATTGACTCAAGCACGAGCTTTGGTCATGGTGGGACTCCAGGTCCTCCTAGTGCAGAGCTCCTGTGCAGGTAGCTGGCCCGGCTCTTCCACGGTGAGGAACACCAGCAGGCTCCCCTGCCCTCCCCTCCCCTTGCCCAGCAGCCTGTCTGCCCAGACAATGCCTGGGTCACCATGGCGGCTTCCCAGACAACGCAGCGCTCTCCCCTCCCACACCCTTGCAGCCGGTGCCAGCACATTTGAAAGGGTGACTTTGTGGATAGAGCCCGGGGCCTCTGTGGCTCAGGTGCAGATCAGAGAAGCTCGTAGAGGGTGGACGATGGGGCGCGCCCTGTGGTCAGGTCTCCTCATCGAGCGTCTCTGTGGCTGCTTTACTACCTGCTGAACAGCTCTGGTCAAGCAGCTGCTCCTGAAGTAAAAAGCCCGAAGCCCGGGCAGTGCAGTGGAGTGGGAAGAACACCCCCGGCCATCAGTCAGGAGAACGGGGTCTGGGGACTCGCTCTGGGCCTTGCGTGGCGGTGTCGTTCTGCAAACTCTCTGCATCCTAATTGCCAGAGCTGGTTCTGCAGCCCCAAGATAACAGCGTCTGTCCTTGCTACCCCACGGGGTAGCTTGTCAGCGGCAACAGGGTCTTGGTGACGGTTCTACCTCAGGCGCTCTGCCACGCGTGGAACGCTCCGCCAATGTCATGCTCATAGCTATATAACATCGTGGTGGTGGGTGGCAGGATAAAACCAAGGCTTAGTTCCAGGTTGTAGCTGCCTGATGCTGTTGCTTGCAGCTACGACGCCGTGGGAGAAAACTCGGAGGCAGGATGAAAATGAAAAAGGTCTTTTATTCTTCTTCTCTCTCCGGCTTCAGCAACCTCTCGAGCTCTAACCACTCTGACTCTTTTCAACCAGCAACCTCCTTCTTCTTTCCACCCCCTCTAACCAACCTCACCCGGTTATATACATTTAGCTTTAACAAGGACAAATGCTTACAGCTCGAGCTTACAGGTGCATCACACAGTGTTCACGGGCATACCAAGATTCTTTGAATAATGTATGAATATCAGGTGGAAACTAGAACATCTTTTATGGCTCTCAGCTCACCGCAATCTTAGCTATCTCCTTGATTAGGGCTCCTTCACCAGGTGACTCATTCACGGAGCTCAGCCAGTGAGGACTGGAGCTGACTCCTGGCCCAGCATTGTCGGATGCCCAAAAGCAGACTCTTCACCTCCACACTGCCTGTCATGTGGCCAAGTGGCAGGTGACGGTGAAGGAGCTCTGTGGGCACCAGAACAAGCTGGACAGTTGAAGGTACATTGATGAGGCACAGGAACACTGGTTCCAAAGCAGTCAGATGAAGTGAACCAGCCTCGTGTCTGGCCCCTCTGTTATTCCTGGAATAGAAGAACGTGGAGGGGGATGGACCTGCTGCCTGCCGTGAACGGCTTGAGCACACCAGTCAGATGGGATCCCCAGGAGACTCTGCCCCGGGCTTTGCCACCGGCTCCTGGTCTCAGTGCAGAGCAGCCTGTGGGTTCCCAACAATGTCAGCTAGATGACTATGTCAACAGGGCAAGGTCAAGTGGTGATTCGTCCCTGCTCTATTTCTGTGACATGCTTTTGGCTCCAACATCAACTTTTAGTGTGCTGATCGCCTCCCTAGGGGTAGCTAGCTCTTGAGAAATGTTCCTCAAATGACTGAGGGCTTTCTGACCTGTCCCCCACTTGCTCCTGAGCCATCTGGTGTGTGATGTGCTTGACATCGGCCTCCAAGTCTCATCCACCTGCTCACAAGCCTTCCCACATAGTCAGGGTGTCACCCTGACTTCCACGCCCTAGGTCTCTCTCAAGAACTCTGGGTAGACCAGCTTTCAGCCTCACCAGCTTTCTGCTCCACCCTCTCCGCCCTTTCATTGGGTTCCAACCACTTTTTTGCTGCATTAATCCTCTCTGAGGGATGTTTCAGATGGATTCTTCTGGACCAGTATTTCATGATCCTTTCAATCTCTAGGATCTAAAGTCCTGTACACACCGACTTTTTAATGTTTACGTTCCGATGAAATGATGCCCTTCCTTGGCTATTCCTTCGGTAGGAGCCTATGTGTGTTGTTTACTACTCTCTATAAAGTAGAATCTGGACAATCAAGAACAAGACAACTACGTCCATACCCATGATTTCTATTCAGCATTGTACTGGAGGTTACAGCCAATGCAATTAGGCAGGAAAAGGAAATAGAAGCTGTGTAGAACAGAAAGGAAAGAGCAAAACTATCTGTGTGCAGATAACATAACGTTCCCTATAGAGGACCCTGAGAAACTGCCTGAAAAACTATTAGAACTAATAAAAGAGTATTTCAAGGTTGCAGGATCGATACCCAAAACCTAACAGGCATTGTGTTTTCTGTGCAGAGTAATAAATATCTGAAAATGAACTTTTTAAAAATTCCATTTACAACAGCATCAAAAGGGATAAAATACCTAGGAATAATTTTGTCAAAAGAACTGCAAGATTTGTACTCTGAAAACTAAAAAAAATATTGTTGAAACAAACAAAAGACCTCCCAAACAAATGGAAATATATCTTGTGTCCTGGGATTGGAAGACATAACATAGTTAAAATAGCAACACTCCCCAAATTTACCTACACATTCAGTGCAATTCCTATCAAAATCCCAGCTGCTACTTTGGCAGAAATTTTGAAGTTGATTCAAAAATTCACGTGGAGGGACTGGAGTGTGGCTCAGTGGTAGAGGCCTTGCCTACCATGCACAAAGCCTTGGTTAAATCCCCAACACTGCACAAAAAAAATAAATACTGAAGCAATGTAGAAGAACAACAAATTTGGAAGACTGACACTTCCATATTTCAAAGCATACTACAAAGCTATAGCAACCAGCATTGCACGGTACTGGCATAGATATGGATGATGTAGATACAGATATAGACACCAGTAGATCAATGGAATTCCAAGTCCAGAAATAAACCCATCAATTTATGGTTGGTTGGTTGATTTTCAACAAGAATGAGTCTCAGAAAATTTTGATGGGAAACATAGTTTTCTTGTTGTTGTTATCACTGTTGTTTACAGTACTAAGAATTAAACCAGAGGCTCTCTAGCACCGGGCTATGTTCCAAGCCCTCTCATTTTTTATGTTAAGGCAGGGTTTTGCTAAGTTGCTGAGACGGGATTCAACCTTGCAATCCTCCTGCCTCAGCCCCATGAGTTGCTAAGATTGCAGGTGTGGCCACGACACCCAGCACAATAGTGCTTTCAATAAATGTTGCTGGAGCCGGGCGCGGTGGCCACGCCTGTCATCCCAGCACTTTGGGAGGCTGAGGCAGGAGGATCGCGAGTTCAAAGCCAGCCTCAGCAATGGCAAGGCACTTAGCAACTCAGTGAGACCCTGTCTCTAAATAAAATATAAAAAAAAGGGCTGGGGATGTGACCCAGTGGTCGAGTGCCCCTGAGTTCAATCCCCGGTACCACAAAAAAAAAAAAAAAAAAAAAAAAAAAAAAAAAATGTTGCTGGGACAACTGATCACCCTCTTGCAAAAAAGCAAAGGTGTAGCCTATGTCACACCACCTACAAAAACAAATCAAGGTGGATCAAGACCCTGATGGGAAGAGCTAAAATAATTAGAAGCAAACAGGTGCACATGACCTTGGATTGGGCAATCATTTCTTAGTTACAACTCTAAAATCGCAGGCAGCAAAAGAAAAAGAATAGATGAACTGGATTCTTAACATTAAAATTAAAAATCTTGTGGACTTCAAAGAACCCTGTAAAGATTTGAAGACGCCGCCTGCAGAATCAAAGAAGTCACCTGCGTCATTATCGGATGAGCATCTGGTGTCAAGAACTCGTAAAGCACGATTTCAACTCCACAATGAAGACACAAGCAACTCAACTTGAAAAATAAAAGATGTTAGTTGACATTTCTCCAAGGGTGTTCAAAGGGCCAAATGATGGGAAGGTCCCCAACCTAGATCGCAGTGAGATATGGCTTTCCGCTCACTGGGGTGACTGCAATCAAAAGACACAAAGCCGTGGTAAGGAGGAACACGACGCGCCAGGGTGCAGGACGGTACTCGGTGCTGTGGCAGCTGCTCAGTGGACCTGGAGGACAGCACATAAGTGAAATAAGCCAGACTCAGAAGGCCCAGGCCCAGTGTTTTATCTTCTATGCAGGAGCTAGAGAGAACTAAGGGGTTGAAAAGAAAAAAAAGAGGGGCAAATACCATGAAAATATAAAGGAGAAAAGTGGAGTAGATGAGGGAGGGAGGGACAGCTGGGTAAGGGCAGCAGCTGCAGCATGTCACCGATGAAGTCTGCTGGGCACGCGCACGAATCCTCAGGCTTCACTGTTACGTGCGTCTCGAGGGCACCGATTCCAAAGCAATCAATGAATAGATAGAAGAGCCGCCAAGCAGAGTTGTCAAACGGTCCGGCCGCTCCACTCTTAGACGCACACCTACGAGGAGGACTGATGACAGATGCCCAGACCCAAACTCACGCATGAAAGCCACAGTAATACCCATAATGACCAAGGGCGGAAATGACCCAGATGGCCATCAACAGCCGAGCGGTCGAGCAGGGTGGTAGAGCGAACCCCAGGTGAGCGCCACACACCCACGCACCCCGCATTCCCCGCTGTCCCGGAAGAACACGGCACACTGGCAGAGGCCGTCGCTTTGGTTCGCCCTGAGAGCAGACTCCGGTGGGCAAGTCGGCGCCGCGGTGTGGTCAGCCCCTGGCTGGCTGCACGTGCCGTGCCTTCGAGGCGGGGACGGGCTGCTCAGAGGAAAGACGTTGGTGACTGGCAGCCTCTTGGCAGGCTGGACGGGGCCAGGGCGACAGGCGATCTGGGAATGATCTTGCCCTCTCCCCGACGCAGCCTCATCAGGGACGATAATGGCCCTAATGGATGACACCTACCAAGGGAGCGCTGAGCCGGGCGGGGGCTGCCTTCCTCTGAATAGAATCGCGTCCACAGAGCTCTCCCTCGGCCCTGTCCTCCCAAGTGTTCCTCTTCCCTCCCACTTAACCAGCCACGGGGCTCTTTAGAAGGCCGTGTCAGATAAAAGGGGCTGGGATAAAAGCCCTGCCATTACCTGGAGCATTGTTCACACACGAAGGGCGCGTGCGTCTCCCTCGTTCAGGGCTTCCGGAGAGGTGGCATCCCGCCAAACGACACCATTAACTCTCGGGCCTCGATTCCCAGGATCCCTACTTTAAATAATCATCTCTCGGAAAGGGAGTGGGCTCTGGACCGCGGGGCCCCGACCCCTAGGGCCGCGGTGTCTGCGAGCGAGGCTTTCTGGGCCGTCTCCTGAGACAGTGGCGTGCGCCTCTCAGAGGCGGGAAACCCGCCCACCTTGGGTTCGGAGGCAGCCAGGGACAGAAGTGGCTGGTCTCTGGGGATGGTACTGTCCCCTTGCTAAGCTCTGCAGTGGTTTTTCTTTTTTTTTTTTTTTTCCTTCCAAGGGACCACTGGGGTGGGGTCTATAGCCCTGGGGTCTGTGGAGTGGGGAACTGGGCTGGGTTCTGACGCTGACCCCCAGTGCTTCCGAGAGTCTCATCTTGGCCATGGCCGTTTTGCATCTAAACCAGCAAAATAAGAGCCAGAGCAAACATGCACGGGGGAGCGCCACCGGCTGCCTGTCCCCTTCATGCCCCTCCCTGGGTCACAAGGCGGGATCTGTCACCCGGTCCATTAGAGAATGGTGGCCCACAGCCATGAGGATGAGCACCTGCTGGCCCTCCAGTGGACCCGGGCCAGGACCTTGAACAGCCCTGGGCTGGTGGCTCTAGCTCGTAGCTCCTCACTGAGTTGCAAAGGGACACAGGGCAGCTGGAGCTGTGCTGGGCGGGCAGGAAGCAGGGGGGCCTCCCTGCTCTCTCTCTCTGCTCTCCCTCCCTCGCTCCCAAGTCCTCTCCAGGCTTTCCCATGGGGTGACCAGGGCCACAGACTGTGTCTATGGCAGCCAGGGGGCCCAGGGGAAAGGGAATCTTCTAGAAGCCACACACCATCCTCCAAGGAGCACTGTGAGCTCTTTGGGTCAAAAGCGTCCCAAAGCCCTGCCTGGTTTCAGAGGGCGGAACGTCCATTCCACCTCGAGGTGGGAGGGACACCAAGGTCATATGTTAAGGTGACAGGTGCGAGGAAGTCACTGTGGGATGATCTATGGAAAAACACCGTCCACACGGCTCCTGTGGTCAGCCTGCCATGACACGGGGCCACGGCCTGGGTGGCTTAGATGACAGAACCTCATTCTCCAATGGTTCTGAGGGCCAGCACTCCAAGGTCAGGTGCTGGCAGGGTTTGCACCTGGCGAGGGCTCTCCCCTGCCTTGCAGATGGCTGCCTTCCTGTTGGGTCCTCCTGTGACCTGCCCTCTGTGCCTGCAGCGAGAGAGCCCTGGTGGCTGTTTCTCTTCTTATATGGGCAGCGATCCCACTGAGCCAGGCCCTGCCCATGACCTACTGAACCTGCATTCCCTCCTTAGAGACCCTGTCTCCAAATGCACTCATGCTGGGTTTAGGGATTCAACGAATGAGATTCTGGAGAGACAACTTCATCCGTAACAATTCCTGATTGCCAAGTCTTAAATATTCCATGGCATTGACTCCGGGGGAAGTGTGTGGTGACAGGTGCCAGCCAGGCTGTCATAGAGACTGCAGTTAATCTCTGGAAGGTGCCTTGCCTGGTGCCTGATGCCCAGGATGCCCTCCATGATCACGACCAGCTATCAAGGTCATGATAAATGAGCTTGTTCGCTGCTACGTCCAGGGTGCTTCTGAGCCTGGCCCTGCCCGGGGAACTGCTCAGGGCCCATTTATCAATGGAACAAATGAGCGAAATGTCCTCAGTTCAGTTCTCTGGAGAAAGCGCAGGGAGACCTACCTCTGGACTTGACATTCCCCCTACTTGGCCGTTGGAGGAGAAGTGGCCGGGAGGGGACTGGGAGATTCCGAGCAGCCGTGGTATGTCCACCCAGAGCCTCTGTCACTTGTCCCAAAGCCTCTTGCCTCAGGAGGGACTGCGTCCTGCCACAGCAGTGGGAAGCCGGGGCAGGCAGGGCAGGGCAGGTGCTGGCATTGTTGCTTTCTTGCTCGGGATGAAGCCGCTCCCAGTGTCCCTGGTTCTTTCTGCCTCACCCTGGTTGATGTGCAGCTTGCATCCTCGTGACCAGCAGGGGGCGATGCACCAGCTCAGGACAGCACTCCAGGCACAGGAGAAGGGGGGCTCTGGGGCCAGGCAGCCCCCACATGCCCAGACACCGGGGTCTCTGAAATCAGACGGCCGTTCTCCTCCACAAAGAGCACGACCCTCCACCAGAGGAGCACTCGTCTCCTTCCCAGAAGAGGCTGTGCTGAGCCCTGCATCCAGCCACGCCGGGGGTCTCCTGCAGAGGCCTAGACAGAGGACATGAAGGAGGGGACTCGTGGTGACTGTGAGGACCGCTCTGGGCCTCCAGGCTTGGCCCTCCCCAGGCTTGGACATAGGAGAGCAGCCCGGCAGCCTTGTCTGGGGAGATGTGTGACGGTCAGCTGCGCATTGCTACGATCGAGTACCCGAGACAGTGAATGACACAGAGAAAGGTTCTGGGGCTCCAGTTCATGACTGAATGGCCCTACACTTTGGGCCTCTAGAGGTCATGGCAGGATCATGTGGTGGACAAGGACACTCACCCCATGACCAGAAAGCAGAGAAAGAAGATGGGGTCCCACCGTTCTCTTTGGGCACACGTTCCCAGTGACCTAAGGACCTGCTATACTGGACCAACTCCCAAAGGGTCCTCAGCACCTACCTGTGGCCCCCTTTGGGGCCGCACCCGGGATGCCTGGATCTGGGGAGATTCAACAGCTCCCTACAGAGCGATGGGCAGAAAGCCAGTCATGCCACGAAACCAAGGAACGTCACCTACAGCTAGTGTCCTCCCTACCTGCCGGAAGCCCATCCCCTGGACTGTGAGCCGTGGACACCAGCACCCTTGCCTCGCCCTGCCGGGTCCCGCGCTCCTTCTGGAAATGCCTCCCACACATCTTCAGGGGATGCCCACCCCCTTCATGCTCCGTCCTACAGCTCGGGGCTCCTGTCCTCACCCCAGGCCCCAAGCTGGGCCGGAGAAGAAGGTGCAGCCAATCAGACGATTCCTTCCGACCAGCCACGGGCACTGCCCCCAGAGCTGCCGGGCGTGGTGCTGGGTTTGTGGTGGGCTGTCACCCAGAGGTCCCGATAGGCCTTGGCTACAGCCGATGGCCACACCCGTGTCCCAGCCTGGGAGTGTGCTGTCCCCGTGTTGCTGCCACCCAGGAGCCTGGACGTGGAGCCCCACAGAGGCAGCCAGAGCTGAGAGGAGGAGGGAGTCCTGCCAGCCCCAGCGGGCCCCGGGCCCGGCAGCCCTCTCCTCGTCCATCTGCTGTTCCGTGACGACACCCGCACCCGCAGCTCCACCTGTACTTGAGAAACGTCGGACCAGGGTGGAGAGGAGCGTGGTCAGGAGGTTGAAGGGCTGAGGGAGAGAAGCAACCGAGACGCTGGCAGTGGGGATGAGCGTTTTTACAGGCTGTTTCTTTTGATAAGACCAAACCGTCCCGCGGCGGGAGGTTGAGATGCGACTCCACAGGACGGGATTTCTCCCGCGGCGCGTCTGTGCGCGTCATTTCCTCGGATCGTCTTGCAGAAGAAGCTCCAGAAATGTCGGTGAGACGCGTGTGACGAACCTCCCGTGCAGTGGCTGCGACGGGGAGCTCCCCGGTGGCTGGAGGGGCCACCTCTCAGGGCTGCCGCTCCGCCGGCCGTCCCCAGGCATCAGACGCTGGGAGCGTGTTCTGTGTCTGGGAGGGGACAGAGGGCACGTGCCGGCGTGAGCGCACCACCAGGACGCATGTTTTGGAGGAGAAAGGGACTCGCGCAGCCTCTGAGCTTCTCTGCAGATGGTCACACGGCCGTGGGGTCCTGCGCAGGTGCCAGGAGACGGCGGGGCGGTGGGAACAGGAGGGTCATTTTGTGCATGTGGTGGAGAGAGCCCACTCGCGTGGCCCCGGGGTTTAGTCGTGGCGACTCTCACCTCCTCCGCAGGTACTCGCTGAGTAGCCCGAGTGTGGTCAGGAGTCCTGATGGCCCAGGCTGACCTTGACGGTGCTGCTAGGTGTGTGGGTGGGTCGTCCAGGGTGGTCACCTCACCTGGGGATGCTCCTCACAGAGAGCTACTTACTGTTTCTCCTGCCACTAACCGAAGCAAGGAAGAGGGGAGGGACGTCAGGGGTCCTGCCACCTGGGTGCCCGGGGGGAACGCTGTGGTCACTGCCAGCATCTGCAGGGAGTGGCCCTGGGTCTGGACTCCCGGGGCCTCCCATCATGGGGTTCACTCCCAGCCTGTCCCTGCTCTGCATCGTGAGGTCCCCTGGCCCCAGGGCCCTCTCCCTCGGAGCAGCTGCGCATCACCGTCCTGCTGGGGGCGTCCCCCCAGAGGCTCCACGCCCCTGCCTTTCCTGGGCAGCCTGGGCTGGAGGGTGGGTGGGGTGTACTCTGGAAGACTGCGGGAGCCCCTGCTCTCTGTCCCGCCGCCGGCGTGGCAGCTCTGAGTCTTCAGATGGTCCTGCACGGGCTGATTGTGGGGGTGGAAGAGTGGCTCCGAGCCTGATGCTAGACTCGGGAACGTTTCTCTGCCTTGTTGGTTTGGCAAACTGATGTTTATGCCAACACGTTTCTGTGCAAATATATTCTCAGTTAAACCCCACCCTCTCCGTGTCTGACAAGGGGCTTGCTCGCTTTCTAAAATACTGTTTGGGTGCAATGGAGCTTTCAGAAGCACTTCCCAACGTGTAACCCACAGGCAAAGAGCCAACTACATGGGTAAAGGGGACACCAGTGTCACCAGAGCCCAGGGTCAGGAACAGCTAAATTCAAGTGCGCGGTCATCAGCGCCATGGAAACCCCAGCCAAGTTAGACTTCTTCAGAGGGAACCAGGGGTGTCTGCTGCTAGTGGACACGGGACAGCTGGCCATTGCGCTTCCTTAAGATACGGCAGCTGGGCTGGCTACCTCTGGCTCCAGACACACAACTGTGGTGTTGCTTAAGAGGAAAAGGGCATCTTCCTTGGTCTTCAGAGTGAACTGAACGCTGATACCAAGCAGTTTTCTCCTTCCTCCTCTGTGGTCACATCGTGCCCAGGCCTCTGTCTTCACGGACTAGGGAACGGGAGAGGGAAAAAGTACAGTGCTGAGTTTGGCGACCGGGGAATTGGGAGTGGTCACTCTGAGATGCTGAACGGTGCCCCGAGACTGGCCGCCTGCCAGAATCCAAGACCTAGAAAATGAGTCAGGTTGTGTCCCCTCCTCCCGGGCGCGTTTCCACAGTACCTTCTTCCTGTTGTCAGTCACTGTGTCTCTGAGATCTCTGATTTTTTCTTGTTGATGGAATCCTGAGAGCAACCACCTGAAATCCTTTGCTGTCTGACCAAACGGTGATCAGGACAGGCTGCCTGCACCCTGGTCACCACCCCCCGCGTCCCTGGGCCCTGCCGGGCTAGTGCCCAGCTTGGCCAAGAGGGAGGACTTTCTGTTGCCGTTTTAAAAATAGAAGCCAACACGGTGGCTTGCTGCCTCCTGACCCTGCGTCTTGCAAATTGTGGCTGCCTGCTGTCCAGAACTCTCTCTGCATGGCCTCAGTCGGTTGGCAGTCCGTACCAAGCTCTGGCTCCTGTCCGGCTCCTGTCAGATGGACGGGAACCTGGGAGACCACAGTTCCCACGGAGTGCCCGGCTAGGAGGAAGACACAGTCGTCACTCTTTCCCCGGAGGTCTTCCCCGGGCAGGACCAGAGCAGCCTGGCCAGCACTCAGATGCTGAGAGGGGGGCCCTTGTGCGGGCACCCCTTGCCCACGGGCATCCCTCGCCTGGCACCTGGCCCCGGCGCGTGCTGTCAGAGATCTGAGCTCTCCACCGGTTCCTTTCCAAGCTGTAGAAGGCCTGCGACTTGACGCTCTGCTCCTGCTGACCCCTCTGTGTCCACTCTGCCTTCCAGTAGCTCTGAGGGGCGCTTCTCCTGGCTGACCTTGGCTCCTTCCTGGCGCTGCTGGAGACCCTCTCCCTCCACAAGCCGACAGCCCGAGAGCGGCCGCGGGCCCCACCAGCGTGGCGTGCCTGCGGGGCTGGCCCTGGAGCTGGCGCAGGGGCGTCTGCCCACGGGTGGACGAGGACAGGACGTGCCAGGAGTCAGCCTCGCTGCGCGCCAGGTCCCAGCAGCCTCTGCGCTGAACGGAGCTCGGTGCTTCCGTTCCTTCCACAGACGCCTGTTCAGCCCCTTCCGGAGGCCACGCTTACTAAACCCGGGCGCCGGCATCCTGGTCGGGGAGCGAGGAGTCCGCTCACCACACGCCGCCCACACCGTGTGGTCTGGAGGTGCCACAGGCCTCCCGGCAGCCGACGTGGCCGCGGCGTGTCACACGGAGGGTGAGGATCACGTCGCCCAGGAAGAGGCTCGAAGGGTGGAGTTCAAGAGACCCGTGGGCCCCCTCCCCTGCCGGGCCTGGGGTGACACTTCGTCCGGCCAGGTGTGGGCCACCAAGTTGCCTGGACCACTGCCGCCCACGAGGCTCAGAGCCTTGGTGTCCAGAGACATCCCCGGGCTCCACTGCCCAGGTGCGGCCGACCGCCAGAGCCTGCCTCATCTGCCAGGGCCAGTGGGTGGGGGGCGAGCTGACAGCTGTGACCCAAGGCCAACCCTAATTAGGTGGCCCTGCCTGGCCGGACTAGTTTGGCTGCCGGGGTGACGTGGCATGGCCCAGGAGAGGGGGGCTGATCCTCTGACCTTGGGGCCACCACCCAGGTGCTTGGGTTTCTGCCAGGACGACACATACCCGGCCTGGCACAGGCCCCCAGGCCTCCCTGTTGGCCACGGGTCCCTCCTGACCCCCATTCACCACACCCCTGTTAATGACAATGACAACCCTGGTGTCACTGTCTCTTAAAGGAGAAATTTGGCTGAAAACCTGCAACAATGTGGAAAATAGACACAGGAAGTCCTCCCGGTGCCCTCTGCCCACCCTCATCCCCGTCCCTGGGAGAGACCCTCGTGGTGGCCTCTGGGCTGCCTTCTGATTTGCCTCCACACACGCAGGAGCAGCCGTGGAGACCTCCCCGCTTCCCGCTCGCCTGGTGCCAAAATGCACCCGCTGCGGGTCCCGTCCGCCCCTTCCTCTGCCGACCACTCCAGCGCCTCTCCTGTCTCGGGGCCTCCAGGTCACTCAGCCTCTTCACGGTCACTCAATATTCCACCCCGTGGAGCTTCCAGAACTTACGTGACCAGTCAGAGAGGAGTGGGGCTTTCCAAACAGCGATCACGTAAACCAACGCCGCGAGTGCATTTTCCGTCTCCCTCGAACAGCTCTGAACGTGCCATAGCATCTGCATCACACGGTCTAGCAGAGGAAGGCTACGCTGTGGTGGAGGCCGCAGAGGAGGCTGCTGGAGCGAAGGGAAGAGCCGTTTGCCACCTGCCGATCTGCTTGGGCTTCCTCTGCAGGTTGGCACCGTCTGCAGCCACCATCCTGAGAGTCTGCAGGTTGGCACCGTCTGTAGCCACCATCCTGAGAGTCCGTCCTGCCCCACCAAGGGTGGCTGGGGGGTAAAAGTTTGGATTTTTCTTTGCCTCCATTTTTTGAAATGTCAGAAGCCAAGAATTTGTGATTGTCTTTGCTCTCCTCGGTCTGCGATCATGTGACGGACGCGTGCACTGACCACCTGTGGAGGCCCAACAGTAGTGCTGGGACACAGTCAAGGCCCTGTCCCTGTGCAGCTGACCCTGTCGGGAGCTGCAGGGCGGGTTGGCGCGTGGTGTGCGGGGGGGGGGGGGGGTGCGGAGGGCACCTGCCACAGGAGAGGGGACACAGAGGATGGAGGCGCAGGCTGAGCAGTGACCAGTAAGGCCCCCATGGCAGGAGGCATTTACACAGAGACCCACGTGAAGAGGGAAGGGAACTGTGACCAGGGGAGAGATGGCTCTGGGCAGAGGGGACATCATGTGAAAGGGACTGGAGGAAAGAGGCTTGGGGAGACGCTCAGTGACCTCTGTCCCCTGCTCCAAGCACAGGGAAGCGAGGGTCAGGAGACGGACGACGCCCAGAGCAAGCCACACTGGCCGACATGGAGTCCGCACCTCCTCCTGCAGAAGGAGGAAGCCGGTGCCGCTCCGTGCCTTTACTTGTGTCGGGAGAGAACGGGGCCGGCAGAAGCTCCGTGCAGAGCCGCCTCTCGCCCCCGGAGGGGCTCTGCTGTGGGCTCAGCACCCTGGAGGGTTCTCCTTAGTTAACCTGCAGCCAGTTCCGCCAGATGGAAGCGCCCCAGCTCCTGCAGGAGCCGCCAGGACATCTCCAATTATCATGGAAATTTTGTTCCTGGCGAGGAAGGGAGAAGTGATCAGAAGAGGTGACAGGTATGAAAATGAGATGTGGGCGCTGGAGAGGTCTCCTCCCACCACGCGTCCTGGAGGGACCGTGGGGACGATTCCTCTCTCTGAACAAATGCCTTCCAAACGTCTGGCCTCCCTCGGTGCAGCGCACACCCCCGTGATGCCCGGTGGCAGGTGGTCCCGGGCGCACGCCAGAAGCCAGGGAGGAGAGGCAACAGCCCCCCCCCCCCCCCGCCCACCCAGAACATCGGCGCCGCAGGAAGGTGGCTTTGCTCCTGGGTGCCCTGTCAGCTTCCGTTCCGGCTGAGCTTCCTACCAAGTCCCGCAACCAGACGTGCCGGGGGCCTCTGGGCACCCAGAGCAGTCTTGCCCCTTCCTGTGAGGACAGCAGCCCAGGATCAGCTGATGCAGGAGGAAGGAGCCCGTCCACGCTTAGGGCACTCCCGAAACCAGGCCCCGGAGAGTGTACCAGAGAGTGTCACAGCGGGGCCGCGCTCCGGGACGGGAAGGTGGGCGCGGGCTCCTGCTTCTGCCGCACTGAAGCAGCGCTCAGCTGGGCCTGCGCATTCCAAGCACCTCACCCCCTCCCGGTGCTGAAGGGCGGCCTCCAGTCCTCCTGCCACCGTCGGAGAAGGACGCTTAGGGAGTCCTGGCCAGCATCTGGACTCCCCCACACTCGTTTCCTTTCCTTATTTTACCCTGAAGTTCTTACATCCAGGCAGAGGTGGGGGTTGGGGAGCCATGCCGTCTGGTCAGTGTGCAGGACTTGCCCAGGTCTGGCTTGACCCCAGCACAAAGTGACCACCCCGGGGAGCCAACGGGCACGTCGGCATCATTTATGAGGGACAGCCTCGTGGTGTGCGAGAAGTGGCAATCACGGAGCCCCAGTGCCGCGTGGTCTCTGGTCCTTACAGTACATAAGGACCCGGCAGTCAGGACCACCAGTCCCTTGTGCCTCTGTCACTCACGTGACAGATACTTACGGAGTCCTAGTAGGCTTTGGAGACGAAAAGTGAACACAGCAGGAAAAGCTCCCCGCTGCACTTTAGTGAGGAACCCAGACCAGGAAACACGGAGGTAGCCGGGCAAGTGGCCGCTGTGGGTCTAGTCACCGCAGGACGCGGCGCGAGAGACTCAGCACACAGGTGCGCACGTTCTGCAGAGGCAGGAAAGCTGAGCGGGCTGTCCGCCCTGCAAAGACCGGCGGGGCACCAAGGTGGCCGCGTTGTGGAAGTCTGACCACGGAGCTGACTTGATCCCTCCCAGGTGACAGGAAGCTGAGAATGAGAAGGCCCGAGGGATGGATGGGAGGATGGACAGGTGCCAAGGCCAGGGGGCGGCAAGTGGGGGTCAGTCGCAGGACATGGGTGGTGTCCATGGTGCTGAATGACAATTCCTCTGACTTCCCTGTTGTTGGGACGTTTTTGCTGTGAAGTTTGGGGAGGTCCATTCGGAGGCCGTGCAGAGCCGTTGGTGAGATCGTCACGCCCCGCCCCGCAGCCTGTCCTTCCTCTGGTGAAGCCAGGCATGGGACGCGGCCTGGCCTTCCTCTGGTGAAGGCATGGGAGGAGGGGTTGAGATGGGCAGGGTGCAGCTGTGCTTCTGGGGGTTGAGTGACTTACGTAAAGCTTGCTGCCAGGGCCAGGAGCCCCTCAGACAGGTGCAGGAGGAGCTGGGTCAGCCACCACATGAGCTTGGCCTCAAAGACCCCAACAACCTGTCACCCGGAGACCTCGGGGTTATGGTGCGTGGAAAGTTCCTGCAAAGAACGTTGACATTTGGATGCCAGAGTCCTCGCCCCCAGGGAAAGCCCAGTTCAACTCCAGCCTTGTCCCTTTTATTAGAAGGGACATCTTACAGGGCACACACAGAAGGCTTCAGCCTGGTCCTGCCCCCCCCCCCCCCCGGTCCTCGGTGGATAAACCTTGCATTTTCTGGGCCAGTGATTTATTTGTGCAGAAGATGAAATAATGTGCTGACCGCGGATGGGATGGAAAGGGAAGGCACCTGCAGGTGCTCCCGGAGTCTTTCGTGTTGTCCCGAGCTGTTTTGCCGTCGATTCTGAGTCTCAGGATGGCAGCCGGGACAGAAACGAGGGCACTCCAGGTGGCCGCCTGTAAGCTGCCTGTCACGGCCAGCCACGGCGCCGCCACGGGAGGAAAATTCTCGGAGGCAGAGTATAGCTTTTACTACTTTTACTTCTACTTTCTTAGAGCTTAGAGAGGGAAAGAAAGATTTTTCTTAGAGAGGGAAAGAAAGATTTTTCTTCTTAGCTTAGAGTAGCTTAGAGTAGAGCTTAGAGCTTAGCTTAGAGTAAAGAAAGATAGAGCTTAGCTTAGAGAAAGATTAGAGCTTCTTTCTTCTCTCTTCTTTCTTCCTCTTCTGTCTTCTGTCTTCTGTCTTCCTCGGGAGCCTCGGCCTTACTCTGACCAGTCCTCTGGAGCCTCGGCCTAACTCTGGCCAGTCATTACTTCTTCTATCTGGTTTCTCTTCTGTAACCGCTCTGCCTACGTTCTGGGCCGCTCTGATTATTCTGACCGACCGAGTGACTGCCCGGCTGACTGAATTCTCCGTTCTCCTAACTCGGACCGCTTTCACCCGGTTATATACCTTCAGGTTTGCGGGTGCCTACAGGTGCGTCACATACATATCAGGTGGAACCCATGGCTTCCAGCTAGCTACAACAGCCCTCCTAATTAGGGCTCCTTCAGCCGCCCTGTGCCTCGGAAGCTGGGCCTGGGGCTCAGGGAGAGAGGGCCGCAGTCACGGGAAGCGGCCCTGGGTGGACAGGGCAGGGCTGCTGGCCGCCTTTGCCAAAAGCCCACCTCAGGTCTCCACCGGATTTTAAAAGCAGCGATGGTTACACTTCCATCGTGCAAAAATCACCCGAAGAGACCTTTTGTAAATTTTGGGAAATGTTACTGATAAAAGCGACGTTTCCTTTTATCTTGAGTTTGGATATGAGCTCCTCCCCTCGCCCCTCGGAAGGAGCCCCGTGTGTGGAAGACTGCCTGGGGTACACTGCAGCTCAGCGGTCTAGGAGCAGCACCAGCCCACGGGAGGTGGCCTGTCCTCCTGTCCCCGGTCCCCAAGTGTCCTGTGCATGAATGGCACCTCCCCCCGTGGTGCTGCGTGAGGGCTAGATGTGTGTCTGGGGGCCTTCGGGAGGTGCTTGGCGGTAGGGAGCACAGTACCGTGTTGTGTTGTTGCATCTGACGCGCGTGTTACATGTGGAGCGTGACTTTGTCCGTGTTTCTGTGCAGGGATTTAGACAGGCACAGGGTGTGGCACCACCGTGCAGCACTGGGCCGCGTGTCCTGGAGAATTCCACACAGGGACCTCTTCCGCCTGCTCTCCTTTATCATCTGATCCCCACTGACACTGGGGTGCATCTTCCTGTCCGAACCAGGACTTCCACAGGGCCAAGGATGGCCTCGCGGCCGGGCCTCCAGGGCAGCAGGCCTGAGGGGGCAGTCCTGAGCCCAAGGCCTCCGTCTCCTGAGGTCCGTCCTCTCCTCGGTGCCCTGAGAGCGCACTGGTGCCCCTGCTCTGCGTCTCTCTGTGCTCATGGACGGGGGCGGCTGGCCGTGCCGAGGGACAGGGACTTCACATTCCACACGCACGCCTCTGGCCACCCCGAGCTTGGACCACTCGGCCGTCGCTGGGCCTCACGCAGCACAGTCCCGGTGACCCTGCTACCCTGTCTTCCTCCACCGCGAACTGCTACCTCTGTGGGAGGGTGGGGGACGCCACCGCGAGGTCCTTCTGATGGCCATCCCCGGGCTCCTGTGGCTGCGTGTGCTTTTCTGCCCGCCTCCTCCCCTCTCGCCTCTGTCTGGGGTTCTCACTGCTCCTCTCCTTCTCACTTGTCCAGTTGTGCATTTTGACACTGGCGCTGAGATCTTGGCAAGCGGCTGTGTGACGGCCAGGACTCCTCCGTCCTGGGCCTGCAGCGTGGACCTCCCCCCGTCTGTGCGTGGCCAGCTGCTTGCCACCTGATGCTGGGGGAGCCCCGTTCTCGCCGTCCGTCTTGTGGGACCGTAGCCTCTCCTGCTCAGCCGAGCTTTGAGAACACAGGGAACATGGAGGGGCGAGGCGGCCTGCCCTTCCCATCCCAAGCACCGGGCACTGCTGGCTCTTCACTAGAAGCACGATGCCCGTGCTGCCCTTGGAGTCAGAGGCCATTTCTAAACGCTGAGAGCTACTGTGCGTCTCCCGTGCACCAAGCCCAGGCTTTCTCTCCTACACTGGCTACTTGGATGCCGGCTCGCTGAAGCGTGGTGTTGTGGGCGTTTGGGAGGCCTAAGCTAGGCTCCGCAGGATCGATTAGTGATGTCTGCCTTGGCCAAGGGCTGCAAGAAGGAAAAATGAATACTTCCTTGAAAGAAGCTTTATTATGTCACAGAACAAGGGACGTGAAGCCATGGCATTCCTGGGACAGTTGGTTCAAGGCTCCCAGCCACCCTCTAGCCTTGACTCTTCCCTTCTTCCCTCTTCCAGTTTAACTGTCCATATCCTTTTGCCTCATACCTCACACCCCAAGATGGCTGCTTTAGCTCCGTGCATCAGATCTTCTAAGACATATGGCTGGGCTGAAAGGAAACACCATCCCTTCCTGTGCCTTTTAAGGTCCCAAGAGGGGAATTGTCCCTAAAATTCAAATGGTCCTTCAGGCTAAACCTCCCTAGCACTGACTGAAGTTTCAAATTGTGTCTATTTCTAAACCAAGGGCTGGTAAAAGGAACGTAATTAAAAGTCCACTGTAGATGCGTCAAGGGTCCTCAAGTACCCGGCTCCACAATGTGAGCACGTGTCCCCTGGAAGGGCGTTCGGAAAGAGGAACCAGTGGGAACAGGTGGACCCCTGCCCAGCCGGATGGTCACGAATGGGGGCTGCACATCGAGGCCCAAGGGACAGGAGGGAGGGAGGCGTGGGAAGCAGGGACAGCACCTACACGTGGCACAGGCGGGACCGGAACTGGGGCAGGGCACTGAGGTGCGTGGCTTGACCCCATTCCACCCTGCTGGCTTCCTGGAAAGCCAGAGGCTGGCATCCTGGCCGTGGCCCTCGGGTCACCCTCCAGCAGCCAAGAAAGGAGAGCCAGGACGTTGGAGCGGAGCGGAACACAGCAGTGGCTGGCGGCCGTGTCCTCAGGTGCCCGCCCGTACGATGGGAACCGGAGAGAGGCGGGCGCCTGGGCACGTGGCCGGAACCTGGCGGAGATCGGTGCTGGCCCTGGGGGCAGCAGCCGTCATCCGTCCACAGGGTCATCACGCACGACTTCCCCTCCCCTGCCGGGAGAGCGGGCTGCGGAGATGCAGGCTTCGGGGGCGGTAGCAGGTCATCCTCCTCCAACACTAACGCACCAGCTGCGCCGAGCCGCCCTCCTCCCACCGGAGCCCGCGTGCCTGGCCATCGCCCGCACAGAGCTGCTCCAGGTGCTTACGGAGCCGCTACGCAGTGGGTGGACGGCCTCCCGAGCCCTTCTCGGAGCTCATTATCAATGCCTTGTTCTGCGCCAGCGACTCTGGGCCAGAGTGCCGTCGGGTTGCCTCGCCCCCAGCAGTGGGGCGGGGTGGCTCTGTGGGTGCGAGGGGGTGCGTGGGGGGTGGAAGGCGCGTGATCCCCAGGTGGCTCTCCTGCCGTCGTGGCCACAGCCTGGCATCAGGAAGCACACTGGCCAGCCGACCCTCTACTGCAGACCGGAGGACGGGGAGTTACGGCTGTGGACTCCGACGGGTGGGTCACCTGGTCCTTGTGTGATCTGGAGGGTTTCTTGCCCATTCTGGGTCTTTTTAAAAAATCATCTGTTTAAAAGGGTGACGTAGTAATGGGGTCTGCTCAGTTGTTAGAAAATAAAAAAAAAAAAGAGCCAGGCGTGGTGGCGCACGCCTGTAATCCCAGCACTTGGGAGGCTGAGGCAGGAGGATCGCGAGTTCAAAGCCAGCCTCAGCAAGGGCGAGGCACTTAGCAACTCAGTGAGACCCTGTCTCTAATAAAATCAAAAAAGGGGTGGGGACATGGCCCGGTGGTCGAGTGCCCCATCCCTAGACAACCCCCCCCCCCAAAAAAAAAGAAAAAGAAGAAGAAGAAGAAGATTAGAAAAAGAGTGCTTAGCAGAGGCCCGATGGGCTGGTGACAGAGCCGGCAGCTCGGGAGCCTCCTCAGGGCCGCACTCATCACAGAGCCCCGGCTCTCCCCGTTTCCGGCTGCCCCAAGAACCCCGGATCGGAGCAGCCGCCGCTGAGGATGGGCTTTGTTTTCCGCTGGTCGGGATTCAGACTCTGACCCCCAGGGACTGTCACCTCTGGGCTGGTTGTCCTCGCTCATCATCGTCTGTGATGAAGCCCCCAGAACGCAGCGTGAGCCCCTCGGACGCTCTGCCCGCGGCTTGCCCTCCCAGACTCTCACAGCGTGCTGCCGGGATGCGCTGAGACAGAGGCCGTGAGGCCACAGCGACTCTCTGGCCCCACTCGTGGGAGCGCAGCGTGACCTCGGAGCCGCGGCCGCGCGCGCGGTGTGGGGGAGCCAGTTAACTGGTCCTGGTCACTAGACGGCGGCTCCCTCTGCCTGCCGAGCTACTGGGCCGGGCTCTGCCTGAGCCCAAGATTCCTCGCTCTCACTACGGCTGCCAGTTGGGGCGACATCATTACCTGCGTCTGGAGGGGGGCTGCCCTGGGCATTTACAGGGTGCTCAGCAACATCCGGCCCCTGCCTGCTAAATGCCAGTGTCACCGCAGCTCCTACTGAGGACATCGCCAGTGTCCCTTGAAGGGCAGAGTCCCCTGTGCGGGAAGCACTGCCTTGGAGCAACAGCCCTGAGGGGCTTGGGGCCAGCGGGTGAAAGCAGGGTGGGGTGAGGACGCTTCCATGACTCACCCCACAAAGGGCTTTGTGCTCAGGGCCAGACGGACACATCTCCTGCATCACCCTGCTGGGGCTCCTCAGGGGTTTCGGTTTCAAGGCTGTGGTTCCCTTGGCATTGTGACCCCTTCTGGAACAGAACGTCTCTGGCCGTCACTCCAAATGGCACCCAGGCTGCTCTTCTGACAGGCCCTGGCTGTCCCCTGGGCCCTGGGCGGTGCTCACTCCTCAGCAACGGATACGTGAAACGGGGTGCTGCAAGTGGCCCCTGCTCTCAGCACCTCGAACCTGCATCTAGCCACCTTCCTGGCGCTGACCCCAGCTTAAAGGACACACAGAGGCTAGGAGAAACCCAGTGACGGTACAGCAGACAGATCCGGAATGAGGACACCCCACGAGTCAAGGAAAATCAGTTTCATCAAAAAGGGGGCTAGTGCATTATTAGAAAAAAAAAGAGGTAAGACTATAAGGACCAAATGGCACGTGTGAGACCTTGTTTGGATTCTGACGAGCCCAGACCTTCGAAACAACCAGGGAGAGTCCCACACTAAGAGATCATTAATTTCGTTCGGTCTGATAATGACAAAGGGATTGTGTTTCAATAAAAACCTCTCCTCCTGCCCCTCAGTCTGGTGTCTGGCCACACTTCGCTGGACCTAGAAGGGACGGGATCCCAGAGTGGTTCTAGGTAGAGGTCAGTCGCCAAGGGCATGAGACAGGTAAGGGAGAAGGGCCGGGGTTGGACTGGGCAGCCGGGTCAGGGAATGGGCACGTGAGAATCTGCACAATCAGACCACGGAGCTGGTGGCACAGGGCGGCGATCGCTGTGCATGGTGCTGGGGACTTTCTCTGTGAATCAACCCCCAGTAGGGTCCCGGGGCGGAGGGGTGCTGGGGTGGAGGGTTTCTGGAGCAGTTTTCTGGGGAACAGGCCTTGATTCATAGCAGCCACCAATTGCAGGGGTATAAATACTCCCACCAAAGCCAAAGTCAGGGTCACAGTCAGGTGTCACGGAGCACAGGGCTGGGAGGACTTGTCCCTTAACCCTCCTTTGTACGCCACCCCCTCTCACAGACACAGATGGCAGTAGCCTAAGGGCCAGCCTAACAGTGAACTGTGATAAAATGACTAGGAAGCCGGGAGTCGTGGGTGGATCTTGTACTCGTTATTCCGTGGTGAGTGTTCGCGGTTCATGCCTGTGTTTGGCAACTAGCTTGCAAACCTCCTAAAATCCTCAGGTCCAGCAGAGCTCTGGACATGCCGTCGTCCTACATCTTAAAGAAAGAAGAGAACAGCAGGGGCGGGGAGGTGGGGGTGGGGCCGAGGAGTCGGGCTGCAGAAGCCCGTGGGCTGACTTTCAGCAGAGGGGGCGGCCCGTTCCTGGGGGCTGGAGCCAGAGGAGAGCTGTGCTGGGGAGGCCCTGCTGCCCCTCAGCTCCGGCCTTCCTCAGAGGCCTGATGAGTCACTGGGAAGAAGCTGAGCCGCGTTCCCAAGCTACGCAGAGGGTGGAGGGGTGCCGGGGGGAGAAGCTTTGCCTGCAAGAGGCGGGAGGGGGGAGTTCTGTGCGCCAGGAAGAGCCGGGCCTGAGGCTCCACGCACACGCACGGTGCGCAGGTGCGTGCAGGCGGTGCCCACGTGTGCACAGGCTTTTAAGAGACTGGAGGGAAGATTACTGCGGCCTGGGAACCGGTCCCTGCCTCCTCACTTCCTGGTTCTCCATTTCCATTGACAGGAGCAAAAAAAAAAAAAAAAAAATGCCCTTCCAAGCAATGTAGGAACAGTCAGAGGGTGGCACAGGTGGGCAGGAGACCAGTTACAGTGTGGAAAAGGACACTGCCCAGCCGGCTCCTACCCCAGAAGCTGTGATGGAATGGGTGACTGTGTTCATGGGGCTCCTGGTGGGAGAAGGGAAGATGGAAAGCAGCTCACACCACTAAGAACCAAACAGCCACGAGTCTTCTCAACCTCCTTCCCAAGGTAGGAAGAACACCACTGCTGATGACGCTGTCCTCCTGGGTTGGGAAAGACTGTCTATACCACGCTCCCATCAGGACCGGAGCTCGGCCTTTTTAAATTGTACGCCCGCAGCGCCTGCCAGAGTGCGGCATGTGTGCTAGTACCAGGAGACGCTGCTCCATTGGGTTCACGCACAGGTTTTCTTATCTGCACGATCATATATGTATGTCAGTGTGCACTTAGGAAAAGAGTTTGTTTTTCATGATTGTATATATAGTTCCTTTTTAAAAATATTTCATTAATTTTCTTTAGGTAGTGCCGAGGACGGAACCCAGGCCTCGCACGTGCCGGGCAAGCGCTCTGCCACTGAGCCCCAGCCCCAGCTCCTAGAGTTCTTTTCTGAAATAACTTTTCTGCAGTATACAAAGAGGGAGGTAGCTAATATAGAAATCTATTGAGTAGATGATATTACAGATAGAGTGTGGACATGCCAGCGATCTGGGGTGGGCCTTGCGTGGCTCAGCTCGGGGACCCCAGTGACTGTCAAACCTCCACAGTTCAGCATGAGTCCGTGAGGCCAGGGGGAGGAGGCTGACCTCCAGTTCATGGAAGTGGCGACCACACTTAGGCCGTTCAGTTAATACGGGCACCTCGTCCTCTTCTGTGCTTGGAAATGCTGGAAACCCACAGCCCCTCCTAGGCACCGCGGCAGCCAGGTTAGTGGGGGGAGGTGGATTTGAACTCCCAGGTCTAGTTGTCACGGGGGGCAAGCACCAGGGAGTTACCCCTTCCCCCGTGGCACGGCCCCTGCACAGGACCTTCCCCTCATTTCTTAGCTGCAGAAGCCACTGTGAATACGGAACAGGAGGTCTTCCCGTTGCGGGGCCCAGGGCCAAGCCTCTGGAGAGCCCTGGACTGCCAGGCTGAGCACGTGGGGCAGTGACCTGCTTGCTCTACCTGGTCATGGCTATGTCATAGCTGTCCCGGGGGCCAAGGGGGCCTGGGGCTCCGCTCTCCCCGCCTCTTTCCTCTGAGGTCGACAACTGTATGGGTTTGCCGGGGCTGCTGTAACGAGTAGCACAGCTCTCCCGGCCTCTTTCCTCTGAGGTCGACAACTGTATGGGTTTGCCGGGGCTGCTGTAACGAGTAGCACAGCTCTCCCCGCCTCTTTCCTCTGAGGTCGACAACTGTATGGGTTTGCCGGGGCTGCTGTAACGAGTAGCACAGCTCTCCCCGCCTCTTTCCTCTGAGGTCGACAACTGTATGGGTTTGCCGGGGCTGCTGTAACGAGTAGCACAGCTCTCCCCGCCTCTTTCCTCTGAGGTCGACAACTGTATGGGCTTGCCGGGGCTGCTGTAACGAGTAGCACAGCTCTCCCCGCCTCTTTCCTCTGAGGTCGACAACTGTATGGGCTTGCCGGGGCTGCTGTAACGAGTAGCACAGACAGGGCCGCTTCAACCAGAGGAATGTAGTCTCTTCCCTTTCTCAGGGTCAGGGAGGGAGGCCAGGGAGTTGGCTGGGTGCTCCCCTGGGGCTGGGAGGGGGCTCCTGGCCTTCCTCCTGGCTACAGGAGGTCGGTCCTTCAGGGGCCCGAGTCATTCTCCCAGGGGGAGTCTGTCTCCGATCTCGCCTCTGTGAGCACAGCAGTCATTTCATCAGATCCGCCCTGATGGTCACATTTGGATCTGAGGAGCTCCACCAAGCCCCTGTCTCCCTGAGACCACACTGCCAGGTGTGGGGGGCTGGGTCTCCGACACAGAGGCCGTGAGTGGGACCCAGCCCCGGGAGCGGATGGCGCTGCTTCCTCTTCCACAAGCTCGGAGGTTCAGTTCAGCTCCTGGGCAGGCCGAGACCCAGCGGGGCCCGAAGAAGCCACGTCCCACAGAGGTGCTGGCTCCCAGCACACCCACGTCCCCAGAGGGGGCTCCACCAGAGGGCACTGCCCACCCGAGAGCCCCTGAGGGTGGGAAACAGGCTTCCGCATTCGGAGTCCCTGGACTTGGTCCCCAAGCGGCTCTTAGTCACCCCGTGTCGTGTCTCAGCCATGGTCACTTTGAAAAGAAAGGGGATTGTTTTGCTGTGGCTTTTAACCACTGGGGACACGATGGCAGGCTCGGGAGCAGTTGTGCAGATGGCGTGAGCCCAGCCAGGTCCCCACAGGCAGGCTGCAGGAGCCTCCAGGCAAGGCCACCCCTGAGCCCTGTGCCGGGCATCCAGCGTCCTGCACTGTGCCGGGCATCCAGCGTCCTGCGCCCTGCCAGGAACAGTCAGGCCGATGCTGACATGGTGACCGAGAGACGGCAGCCTCTGTGTCCTTCAGCTGGGTTCCTGGCTGGCATCGTCTTCCTGGTGACCGTCAGCGGAGCTCCCACAGACCAGGGTTGTTTCAGTCAGCTTTTTGCTGCTGCGACTGAAAGACCTGACCAGAGCCATTGTAAAGGAGGAGAAGTTTATTTGAGGGCCAAGGTCTTGGAGATCTGAGTCCGTGGACGGCTGGCTCCACTCCTCGGGCCCGAGGTGAGGCAGGACACGGTGGTGGAAGAGTGTGGCGGAGGGAAGCAGCTCACGTGGCGATCAGGAAGCAGAGGGAGGTCTCCACTCACCAGGTACACCCCAGAGCCACGTCCCCAGTGCCCACCTCCTCCAGCCACACCCCACCTGCCTCTGGTTACCACTCAGTTAACCCACCAGGGATTAGTTCACTGATCAGGTTGAGGCTCTAACCCAATTATCTCTCCTCCAAACCTTCCCGCATTGTCTCACACGGGAGCTCTGGGGGGACACCACATCGAATCGTAACAGGGTTCCAAGGAACCAAGCCACGCTTTGTCCAGGGACAGATGATGAAAGTCCTGGGCAGCTCTCAAGGCAGGGCCCGGTCTGCCCCTGCACCTTGGCCCACTGTCCTTTCCCTCCCTGGGTCTATGCTGAGAAAGGGCAGCCTCTCGCAGGCCGCTGGTCACCATCTGCACCTCTTACCCAGAAGCCAGGCATCCTCCGGGTCCTCTGTGTGTGTGTGTGTGTGTGTGTGTGTGTGTGTGTGTGTGTCTGTGTGTGTGTGTGTGTGTGCTGGACGTGGGACCCAGGGCCTCCTCTCTCCGGGCGCGGCTCTTCCCCTGAGCCACACCCTCAGCCCGACATCCGCTGAATTTTGAATGCTGACTCGGGTTGCAACACTTCTGATCCCAAGACCCAGCCTCCAGCCACACCTCGTCCCTGGAGTCCGCAGAAGCCCTGGTTGTCATCAGAGGGCACACCTGACCACCAGTGGCCTCCCCCACCCTCCCCCACCCTGGTGGTCAGTTCCCCCACCCCGGTGTCCACCACCGCCCATGGTGGACAGTCCCCCACCTGTGTGGACCCCTGAGTGGAAAGAACAGTTGTCGTGGCTTCAGAGACGTCTGGAACTTGAGCAGAACCCAAAGGCAGCAGAAGCCGATTTCGAGCGAGGCTACGTTGCCCGCTGCCCTGACGTGCGGGGGGCGGGGGTCCTGTGTGGAGACTGCGGCCAGCACGTCCCCACGCTAGGAGCAGAGGCCTCCCCCGTGGGGGCGTCTCTAGGCGTTGGCCCTCCCATGCCGGGCGGCAGGAGTACTCAGCAAGTCACTTTAACATAAGACTCAGAATCGTCCTAGAGAAAAAGGGCCGTGGCCGAGAGGCTCTGGCTGCCCTGCAGCTCGCTGGACACCCCTGAGTCCAGCAGGGAAGGTTGAGTCACCTCCCCACCTCCTGGTGACCGCCCAGCAACCGCCGCCTCAGCTCGGGGTAGCCTTTAGCTACCACCCCCTTTAGCTGCTTCACTCTGGGAGGCAAGCAAGGCAGGAGTGTGAGTGTGTGTGTGTGTGTGTGTGAGTGAGTGGGTGTGTGTGTGGGGGTGTGTATGTGAGTGTGTGAGTGAGTGGGTGTGTGTGTGTACGTGCGTGAGCATGTGTGTGTGTTTGTGTGTGTTGTGTGTATGTGAGTGTGTGAGTGGGTGTGTGTGTGTGCACGCGTGTGCGTGTGTGTGAGTGTGTGTGTGGGTGAGTGTGTGAGTGGGTGTGGGTGTGTGTGAGTGTGTATGTGAGTGTGTGAGTGGGGTGTGTGTGTGTGTACTCATGTAATTATTTAAGCAGTTCTTTCGTAAGATGCAAGCGTGCACGTAACGCCAAGTCAAGCCGTCGTATGTGAATCGTGAAATGACAGACGAGAGCAGAGCTGTTATCAGGATTCAGGTGGGGACAGGGCCACAGTGGGGGGGTCAGGAGGGACCCCACTGTGACAAGGGAACAGCTCTGTGTCTTGCTTGTGCTGCGGTTCCCTGACTCCACGCACCTGGAATTCACGAAGGACAAAGGTCCGTGCGTGCAGGAGCCTGCGGTCATTCCCCGTGGGTGGCACCGGACCCACACATCTCCTGACCTTGACCGTGAACCATGACAGTGTACGGTGTCCACAGGGGGACAGACTGGGTCAAGCGTACAAGGAACTCTGCAACTTCTTGATAATCGCAGATGATTTAACTATTTCGAAACAGAAAGTGTCACACCTGCTCCATTCCCTGCCCTGCAAGATGCCCCTCTCTGCCTGGTGTTTACATCTGTGTCGCTAAGTGACATGCAGGGGTCGCTATTCCTCACTTCCTCCTGTCGGTGCTTCAGGAAAGATCTGCAGATTTCCCGCTGGGGAGGGTGGAGCCAGATGTCACCCTCCTTCCCTGCACGAGTGCCCCCCTCGGGCTCCTTCCCTCCAGGCCATCGTCACGTCTTGTTCAGATCAGTACTGAGTGTGGAAAGTGCTGGAAGTGTGGGTGTGAATCCTGGTAAAATGGAGTATTAAGTCACGATGGCTTTTCCCCTTTTGCATGATTCTTGATAGTTACAATCAAAAGCTGACTTGTTCTCTTCTCTCTCTTGGTTCTCAGTGTATGTACCTTTTGTTCATTGCCAGAATCTCCAAAGGCTGTCCAAATCCTCTGTCGAATAGCCACTCGCCCTGCATTTATTAGGAAAACTGCAGCTTCCTGGAAAGGTCTCTGCTGGAGTCTCCTGAGTTACCCCGGGGCCTCTCTGCCACCGTCGGCGGCCTCTCCGCCATCACCAGGGGCCTCCGCCTCCTCCGCCGCGCTCTGGGTCGTCTTGCGACCTCTGGGCTGACCCTCTGGTTGGTGGAGCCCTTCCCGGAACATTCCCCAGCCTGGGCGTGGGAGAGAACGTTCCTGAGAACGCACGTGTGTAGCAAGGCTAGCTCACGAACAGGCTGATGCAGGAGTCAGGCAGGAAGCCCCTCCCCAGAGGATGCTGGAGAGATGCCCCTCGTGTGCCAGGTCCCTGTGGCTGTGCCCTCTGGAGCCCGCGGCACTGCCTCTGTGTGCGCAGCATCTGTGCCCTGAGTGCCCGGCCTGCCGTGCGCAGCTGTCCTCGCTCCATGTGACGATGCCCAGTGGGCTCCCCTCTCTGAGAACGGCTGGCCTTCCACTGGGGAGGTGTGCTTGAGTGGCTTCCCAGCGGCGCCCTCTCTCTCCTCTTGGGAGCTGCTCCCTTGTCTACCTTTTCCCCATCTCCCACCTCCTGCCCTCACCTCCTCCAAGGCCCCCTCCACGGCCCGACCCTCCAGCCCTCCTGCTTCCCTTCCGTGCTGTCTTTTTTTTTTTTTTTTTTCTTTTATTCTAAGTTGTTATACATGACAGCAGAATGCATTACAATTCATAATACACTTACAGAGCACATTTTTACATATCTCTGGTTGTATACAAAGTACATTCACACCATTCGTGTCTTCACACATGCACTTAGGGTAATGATGTCCATCTCATTCTACCATCTTGTGTTACTAACCCTTTGCCCCCTCCCTTCTCCTCCCTCCCCACTGGCCTTTCTAGTGTCCCTCTAATCCTCCTATGCTCCCCGTCCCAACCCCACTGTGAATCAGCCTCCTTATATCAGAGAAAACATTCAGCATTTGGATTTTTGGGATTGGCTAACTTCACTTAGCATTATGTTCTCCAACTTCATCCATTTACCCGCGAATGCCATTATTTTATTCTTTTATTGCTGAGTAATACTCCATTGTGTGTACATACCACATTTTCTTTATCCATTCATCTACTGAAGGGCATCTAGGTTGGTTCCACAGTTTAGCTATTGTGAATTGTGCTGCTGTAAACACTGATGTGGCTGTGTCCCTATAGCATGCTGTTTTTAAGTCCTTTGGGTATAGACTGAGGAGTGGGATAGCTGGGTCACAAGGTGGTTCCATCCCAATTTTCCAAGGAATCTGTAAGCTGCCTGTACTGAAAACCGGAGGAAAAACTCTCGGAGGCAGAGTTAAGCTTTTACTACTTTTCTACTTTCTTAGAGCTTAGAGAGGGAAAGAAAGATTTTTAGAGAGAAAGATTAAAGCGAGCTTTTCTTCTTCTTAGAAAGAAAGATAGAGCTTAGCTTAGAGAAAGATTAGAGCTTCTTTCTTCTCTCTTCTTTCTTCCTTCTTCTTTCTTCTGTCTTCTGTCTTCCTCAGGAGTCTTGGCCTAACTCTGACCAGTCATTACTTCTTCTATCTGGTTTCTCTTCTGTCTTCTATCTGGTTTCTCTTCTGTAACCGCTCTGCCTACGTTCTGGCCGCTCTGATTCTTCTGACCGACCGAGTGACTGCCCGGCTGACCGAATGAATTCGTTCTCCTAACTCGGACCGCTTTCACCCGGTTATATACCTTCAGCTTTGCGGGTGCCTACAGGTGCGTCACATACATATCAGGTGGAACCTATGGCTTCCAGCTAGCTGCAACAGCCCTTCCTAATTAGGGCTCCTTCAGGAATCTCCACATTGCTTTCCAGATTGGCTGCTCCGTTTTGCAGTCCCACCAGCAATGTATGAGTGTGCCTTTTTCCCCACATCCTCTCCAACATTTAATGTTGTTTTTTTTTTTTTAAAAAAAATTATTTATTTAGTTAGTTGTATACAATGCCTTTATTTCTTTTTATGTAGTGCTGAGAATCAGACCCTGTCAGTGCACGTGCTAGGCGAGCACTTCACCGCTGAGCCACAACCCAGCCCCTTGTTTGTTTTCTTAATAGCTGCCATTCTGACTGGAGTGAGATGAAATCTTAGAGTAGTTTTGATTTGCATTTCTCTAATTGCCAGAGATGTTGAACATTTTTTCATGTATTTGTTGATTAATTGAATATCTTTTTCTGAGAAGTGTCTGTTCAGTTCCTTGGCCCATTTATTGATCGGGTTATTTGTTTTTTTGGTGTTAAGATTTTTGAGTTCTTTATATATTCTAGAGATTAGTGCTCAGAAATCGATAAATGTAATTCATCACATCAATAGACTTAAAGATAAGAACCATATTATTATCTCAATAGATGCAGAAAAAGCATTTGACAAAATATAGCATCGGTTCATGTTCATAATACTAAAAGCTAGGGATAACAGGAACATATCTCAACATTGTAAAAGCTATCTATGCTAAGCCCCAGGCCAACATTATTCTAAATAAAGAAAAATTGAAAGCATTCCCTCTAAAAACTAGAACAAGACAGAGATGCCCTCTTTCACCACTTCTATATAACATAGTTCTTGAAACACTGGCCAGAGAAATTAGACAGACAAAAGACATTAAAGGGATACAGATAGGTAAAGAAGAATTCAAATTATCACTATTCATTGATGATATGATTCTATACCTAGAAGACCAAAAAATTCCACCAGAAAACTTCTAGAACTAGTAAATGAATTCAGCAAAGTAGCAGGATACAAAATCAACACCCATTAATCTAAGGCATTTTAATATATCAGTGGCAAATCCTCTGAAAGGGAAGTGAGAAAAACTACCCCATTTACAATAGCATCAAAAAAATAAAATACTTGAGAATCAACTTAACCAAAGACATGAAAGACCTCTATAAGGAAAACTACAGAACACTAAAGAAAGAAATTAAGTAAGACCTTAGAAGATGGAAAGATCTACCTTGTTCTTGGATAGACAGAATTAATAGTATCAAAATGGCCATACTACCAAGAGCACTATACAGATTCAATGAAATTCCAATCAAAATCCCAATGACATACCTCATAGAAATAAAAAAAAAAAAAAAACAGTCATGAAATCCATCTGGAAAAATAAGAGACCCAGAATAGCTAAAGCAATCCTTAGCAAGAAGAGTAAAGCAGGTGTGGCATCACTATACCAGACCTTAGATTATACTATACAGCAATAGTAACAAAAACAGCATGGTATTGGCATCAAAATAGACTTGTAGACCAGTGCTACAGAATAGAGGACACAGAGACTAACCCACAGAATGACAGTTATCTTATATTAGACAAAGGCGCCAAAAACGTACGTTGGAGAAAAGATGGCCTCTTCCACCGATGGTGCTAGGAAAACTGCAACTCCATATGCAACAAAATGAAATTAAACCCCTACCTCTCACCATGCCCAAAACCCAACTCAAAGTGGATCAAGGACCTAGGAATTAGACCAGAGACACTGCACCTATTAGAAGAAAAAGTAAGCCCTAATCTCCATCGTGTCAAATTAGGCCCCAACTTCCTTAATAAGACTCCTGTAACGCAAGAATTAATATCAAGTACCAACAAATGGGATAGATTTAAACTAAAAAGCTTCTTAACACATTTTTACTGTGCGGTCTTTTCTTAACAGTGGCTGCGTTTCCGTCATGGCCACAGTGCCTTGTGTTTCCGGGCAGTTTTCTAGAACTTTCTAGAACTAGATTTCTAGAACTCGGTTTGCTCCTTCACTCCGCGGGCAGCTTCCCTCAGGGTGCCGCCGTTCTTGTTGGTCAGCTTGGATGAGACTTGGGGGGCTGGACGCCCGTTGGAACCTCAGGCCCGTGGCTGGGACGCCAGGCCAGCCCCGCCGAGAGGGAACCTGTTTGAAGTGGCCCCAGCCGCAGCGCCGTGGGATTTGGCTTTAGGGCAGTGGTGTTTTCTAGAATCCCATATTTTTCCTGGAAGATGAAGGTCCAGCCTGGAAAGACCCGGGCATTGTGGTCGGTGTGCGCGGGTCACGTGGCTCTGCAGTGACGAGCCCCAGTCCTCTGCGCGCCCTGGGGCGTGGCCGGGGGGAGCTGGGCTGGCACCTGCTGCAGGGGAGGGAGGCGTGGTGGGAGGGCTGCCCCGTGAGCCACCTCGGCTCTGGCCCTCTCTGCGTCCCTCCTCATGGACTCCTGCCCTCAGGGCCAGCTGGTGCTGGTTCCCGAGCCTGGCCCGTGTGCAGGGCTCTGGTCCCAGCTGCTCCCTCCCGCTCGCTGCGCGGTGCTGCGGATTCACGTCTCCCCTGGGACTCGGCCTTCCCAGGTCCCAGGACGTGTCGCCGGGTGGCGTGTCTGTCCCCACAGGGGCTCATGCCTTTAAACAGTCCTCTGCCCTCCTCTAGGTGGGACCAGGGCGCGGGCACCGCGACACTCATGCTCAGTCCAGCGCTTTTCTCAGCAGGTTATTGGTGACACCAGGTCCCGAGAGCCGGCTGGGGTGGGGAATGACCGCTGCAGGAGGGGCTCTCCGCCCGCTCTCGAGCTCCTGGACGCATTGGCTTTGGCAGAGTGGGACGTGGCCGCCCGGCGGAGCAGGAGGGGCACGCCCTGGAGAGGCCTGGACGTGGCGAGGTGGCCTCAGGGTGTTCTGTGTGCCGGATGCTGGCCCTGGGCTCCTGTGTGGTGACACATTCCGACATCAGCGTTGTGGTGGGGTGTCATGCCCACCCCTTCCTCTTTACAGAGGAGGGGAGGGAGGCACGGAGACATTGGAAGTCACCCGAGGTCACACGACACCGCCCAGCACTGCCAGCCTTTGGCATCTTCTGTGCTGCGCAGCTGTCCTGGGCCTTGACGGCTGCTTGGCCTCTGTCCACTAGATGACATCACGCCCACCCCACTGTGACGACCGAGAATGTCTCCAGACAGGCCAAACATGCCCAGCAGGACTCGCACTTGGACTGAGGACAGCCAGCCCGGCCGCGTGCCCAGACCGCCTGGCATTCTCACGCTGGTCAGAGGAACAGCTGGGCTCCCCTCCCCCACCTGGCACAGGGCAGGAGGTCCCTGGCCCTGGTCTGCGGTGGCAGACCTCCTCGCGTCCTCCTCCACACCCCTCCCTGCCCCCACGGCCACCATCCTGCGCTGTGACAACGTGGGCAAGCGGAGAGGGAGCCCCCGGCCGCAGGGGGAGCCGGGGCCTTTGGAGAGGCCAGTCTAACGCTCGGCTCTCGCCCGTCTCCGCCCGCAGGGCCAAGGTGAAGAAGGGGGTGAATGTCCTTGAGTGCGTGGACCAGCGAGCCCCGGCAGTGGGACGTGAAGCAGGAGGTGGGCAACGGCGCGAAGCACACCACCGCCACCGTGGCCTGCCAGCGCCTGGGTCCGCGCAACAGGTAAGCACGCCTGAGCTGTCCAGGCCTGCCTCCGGGAGGCTCCGGCCTGGCCTCCACCCACAGGTAGAGGTTGAACCCTGGGCAGCCCTGCACCGTCCTGCACTGGGCGCTGAGCCAATCTGCCTTCCCAGACTCTCGCGGCCTGGGCTGGGTGGCCCCAGAGATCAGAGGGCCTGTCCCCACGGTGCACAAGGGTCAGGGCCTGTCCCCACGGTGCACAAGGGTCAGGGCGTTTTCTAATTATGAAAGTCTCACATGCTCTTCTCCTGATATGGGGAAAACAGGTGAGGAAAAAAACAGTCAGGTACTGGTGCCTTACCGCCCTGGGGTTTTACACGGATACAACCTCCACGAGAGAACAAATGTGGTGGATTTATTGATTTTACAAATTTAATATCATTATATATATAAAGATGTTATAGATGCTTTTACTTGCACTTCTATTGGAAATCTTTTCTTTTGACTTTGTTTCTTAAAAACAATGTTAATGGCTGCGTAATATTCCCTCATGGGTATTTAACATAGTGTGAATAGCAAGCTGTGTTGCTTAGCATTTGGGTGGTGTCCCACGTTATTCTCATAGATAACGCCAAGCAGTGGAGCTTAAAAAGCTGTCCATTCCTGTTGGAAAAGGACAGGATATAGGAGGCCTTTCTTCTTTTCATCATGAGTATTGTGTTTCATTCTATGGCAGTAATAGAGGGATTTTTTTTTTCCTGATTGCTCTGGATCTATGTAGAGAGGTTGCCTTCTATGATGTCAAGTCTCTGTAGGGTTAGTGATTATCTCCCAGTGAAAGAGGCTGGCAGCATGCCGTCTGGATTCAAATATCGCATTTAAATAAAATATCAAATTGATATTTTGTGGTTTCCACATGGAATAAAACTGATGCGTTCTGTATGTTACTTTCGAGGAGATTGCTTAGTGATGAGAGAATGATAATTTGCAAATTTGAATAACATAGCATTCCTTTATTATTTAAAAAAACTCTAAGTTTAGCATCCTTGATGTTTCCACTGAAACTTTCAAATTGTAACATAGCTCAGTAAAACAAAACACGTACACAAAAGCTGACTCAGTTTCCCTTCAGTAGTTGAAATTCGCAAGCCCACATCATCCGTGTTCAGAACGCTGGTGTCTTCCAGGCTCTGTGCTGCTTCTGTGCTTCTGAGTAACTGGTCTCCACTGTCCGTATTAATGGGGTTCTGTGTGATATTTCAACATACGTGTAGAGTACGCGGTGGGCTTCTCTTTTTAATATTTTTTAGTTGTAGGTGATCGTATAGAGTACACGGTTGGCTTCTTTTAAAATGTTTCTTTTAGTTGTAGGTGAACACATTACCTTTATTTTATTTATTTCACTTTAATGTGGTGCTGAGGACCGAACCCAGTGTCTCACACGTGCAAGGCAAGTGCTCTACCACTGAGCCCCAGCCCCAGCCCCACAGTTGGCTTTTTAATATTAAAAAATAGTAATAATAAACTTGGCTCAATTTTTAGGACTCTTGATATTTATAGTGAATGTTCCTGTAGCGATTAGTATTAAGGGGAGGAATCTTCCATTACTAGATGCCTCTTGTTAGGTAAACAGGGCAGGCCCTCCAACACACCCCCACTTCCCTTGGTTTATATACATGCTCTGCTCTCTCAGCCTCACGAGCCTCCACAGGCCTTCCTTCACGTGAAGCCACAGGAAACATCTGGGGTCCTGGGCAGCTCGGGCTTCAATGCCAGCCGTCCCTGCCAGGGCCTCCCAGAGGTTTCAACATCTGTGGGGTAGGGCAGGGCTGGGGTGGGCTGTTTGAATCCGTGATGACCTTGAGAAAACATAGCCAGAAGACATGTGTGCCCGGGTGCCTTGGTATGAGCAGGGCATACCATCAGACCTCCTGAATCCGATTTTGCACATAAAGTGCAATCAACCCACAAGATCAGCAGTGATCATGCAAGTAAAGGTGAAGGTGTTTGTTGACAGTGGCTCTGTGCGTGTTAGAAGCAGAACGAGGGTCCTCAGGCAGGAGGTGAGTTCTGAAGTGTCCCCTACAGCCCTGCCCTGGGGCTCCGAGTGCCAGTGTGCTCGCCAAGAGGTGGACACGTGCTTCGTTTCCCTGGGTCCTGGTGCTTCCAAACACTCCGCGGAGCGCCGTGGGCCAGGCCTATGCTGCCTCCCTTTCAGGTCCAGACTGGCTCGCTTCAAGGGCTGGAATGGAGCTGGCCACTGGTGGCCGGGAGGCCGGGAGGTGCCTGTGCACTCGGCGCAACTTTGCCTTCTCAGGAGCTGTCACCGCCTGGAGCGATGGCCGCTTGCAGCAACGATTCCGCGGGAGAAAATTTGGAGGCAGGATGGAAATGAAAAAGTTCTCTTATTGTTCTCTCTTCTAACTTCTCTCTCCGGCTCCAACAACCTCTCCAACTCCAACCACTCCAACTCCTACCACCTCTAACTAACCTTACCCTGGTTAAATACTTTTTGCCTTAACAAGGACACGTGCTAACAGCTCGAGCTTACAGGTGCGTCACACAGTGTTCACGGGCATACAAAGATTCTTAGATGAATGCATGAGTATCAGGTGAAAATACTTGAACACCTTTATGGCTCTCAGCTAGCCGCCACCTTAGCTATCTCCTCAATTAGGGCGCTTACAAGGAGCATCATTGAGGAAGGACTGGTGCCATCAATTCAAATTGGTTTCCCCTTTCTCTTTAACTGACGTCGTTGACTGAGGCCACGCTGCTTCCTGATGCCGGTGAGCATCCTTAGATGCATTAAAACCGTTGCTCCCGTCCTAATGGAGACAAGAGGAATGTATGCAGAGGACATTTCCTGAGGCCGCAGGACCAGCGTGGAGGGGCGGGTGCCACCCGGGCAGCCTCCGCAGTAGACAGTAGCTGGCCTGACATCACACCACGTGGCGTCCACTCGGACCACCTCTCTCTTAAGAGATTTTTCAAAATCAACTTTAAATGAGTATGGTTTTACCAATTTGCCTTCATTCATAGTAATAACGGCCGGGAAAGGGTGCCCCAGGCTCAGGTCAGCTGCCGCGCCTTCTGGTCCCCAGGCGGCGGAGGGCACTCCCACCCAGGGCACTTCTGCGTGGCTCAGGAGGATGACGCTAAGATCTTGCACAGGGGCCATGCTGCCCTGGGCACTGGGCCCCCGCCTGGCGGGGAGCAGAGCTGCAGCCGGGGGATGTGGAAAGGGACTCTGGCCTTGAGGATGAGATCCTGTGGGATCCCGTGGGCACGGAGCTGCTGTTCATGGTCCGTGGCTGGCCGCGGTCCTGTTGGTGGCAGAGCCAGGACGAGGGCGGTGGACGCAGGGAGGAAGCAGAAGCCCTGGGTGTCTCGGAGACCCTCAGGTGCGGTCCAAGATGAAGAGTGATGGATTGTGGAAGATGCCCCCACCCCAGGCTCTCCCTGCCTTTGGCTCTTGGGATGCCCCTTGTGAGTTTTGCAATTAGGTCAGTTGCCCACTGAAGCCAGGAAGCCACGGGGGCATTTTCAGATCACGGTCACATTCCCATGTGCGTAAAACGGGGTCCTGGAGCCTTCACACAGCAGATGCTAGGAGCGGATTTTGGAGCTCGGCTCTAACCAGCGGACAGCTCCAGGTTAAAGGCGTCTGCTCTTGGAGCTTCAGGGCTCAGGGCGTGGCTCTGGTCCCCGCGTTTCAAACAAGGACCGTGAATGGGCACAGGGCCGCGCTGGGGGTGTGTGGAGTGGGCCACGCTTCCGCGGGAATCCTCCTACAGCTTCCTTCCGATGCCTGCGCACATGCCAACTGGGTGTCCCTGCACAGAGCTGCGTGGTGTGGGTTCAAAACCAGAATCTGAGTGACGTTGTTTTAGATACAATGTTTCCAGTTAGTCTCCGCGTGTTTCGGTAGAGGAAGGTGGTGGCTCTGTCAGCTAGCGCCACCCAGCGGTAGAGCGCTCGCCTAGCACGTGCGCGGCCCGGGTTCGATTCTCAGCACCATGTAAAAATAAAAACACATTGTGTACAACTAAAGCAAATAAATAAATTAAATTATATATATATATATATATATATATGTTGAAAATAGCACAATTATTTAAAAAAAAAAAAAAAAAAAGACTCCCTTGCATCTCAGAATCTGGAGGCTGCACAGCCGCAGGAGCCGTGGGTGGAGCCAGCTTGCTGATGTGGCTCACGCCGGCGGGCAGGGCAGTTCCCAGGCAGCTGGCCACCTCCTGACCGCAGCACATCAGGGGCTGACGTCAGCGGGTGGGGACGAGCCCTCCACAGGCAGCGGGCAGGTGTGGGGCCTCGCTGCTCCGTGAGACGTCCGTCACACCTCCGCAACGCTACGGGCTGCGGGGCTCAGGAGAGTCCCCTCGCTCTGAGAAAACCCGCGGTTCCCGCTCTCTCGTCCGCTCACTCCACAAGTGCCTGTCGAGTGTCCAGAGCCTGCCGGTCACTGTGCTAACAAGCTCAGGCCAGGGGAATCCAAGGAGAAAAACGTGAAGCCTGTCCCAGGTGACTGGGCACCACCAGGCGGCCCGCGTAGCCCTGCGGGGAGCCGTGAGGAAGGAGTGATCTCAGCCCTTCCAAGGGCATGTGCTGGGGGCCACTGGGACCCTTTTGCCCACTCCTGTAGGTGGCAGAAGGAGCCAGGGGCTCTTGGTCATCCTGGGGCCACTCTGCCAGTGAGGGCTGGGTGTGCAGTACAAAAGCCCAGCTCCGTCCCCCACTGCAGGCAGCTCTGAGCCCTCATGGGTGCGCAGAGCACCCCCAGGATCACGCTGCAGACCAGGACTTGGGAATCGGGCGGTTGGGGTCTCTCCTTCCTTACCAGCTTCTCCTGGGTGGAGGCATCTTCCACAATCAATCACGCTCATCTTGGACCCCGCCTGAGGCCGACCCAGGGCCTCTGCTTCCTCCCTGCTCAAGTGGCCTCAGCTGGGCGACAGGAGAGAGAGCTGACTAGGAAAAACTGACCGTCTCCGCCAGCCTGGACGCTCCCCAAGGCCTGTGGGCTTCTGGTCCCGAAGCCACCTGCCCCTGAGCCTCAGATCCAGGGAGCCAGCTCACACCAGGTCCGCACACACCCTGAATCGTGTCACCCCTACTTTCCGGGCCCCTGCGTCAGCACTTAAATCGGCAGCCTCTGAGCGTTCTCGGGATTTGCAGAGGCGAGGCCAGCAGAGCCAGGGACTGTCCAGACCCCCTCATGGGGAGTGAGTGGCCCGTGGATCACGCCTCCCGCCACAGGGAGCGTAGGGGCGGCCAGCGGCGGCGTGTTTGAACATGGGGACGCATGTCTTGTCCTTTCTGTGTCTGTTCCTGGGGTGCGTCTTCCCCTGCCCTTTCATCGCGCCCGCCTTTTCTAAGTCCTTGCTCAAACCTAAGTGTCAGGGCCAGTCTCAGCAGCTGGGGGTCCATTGGGGGAGACTTTCCTGGGGCCCGTGAGGCCGTGGCTGAGGAAGCGCTGTCTGCTCCCCTGGATTCCTTCCAAGGCTGCGCCTTTATCCAGTGAGCTTCTGCCCCCAGCATTCCCCGGGCCTTCCTGCAAGTTCATTCCTTCAGGGCAAACGCCCCGAACAGGGTGTTTCTTTCAACCAACCGCGGGCGTCTCCTGAAGTCAACAGGTAACCTCGTGTCGCCTGAGGCTGCAGCTGGGCCAGGCGGGGCCCTCCAGGACTGAACCCCTTTACTTAGAGTGGTGGGCTTCTTGCATTTTAAAAGCTTTCATCTAGGCTTTATTATTAAAAGGTTACTGTTCCCACATCTTTCTAAAGCTTGCTTACCCTCTTAAAAGTAGAAACTTAACGGTGATATTCTGCCTATTTTGCAGAACTTAACAGCATGCACAATAGGACTCCGTGTATCTCCTAGCGTCTGGCGTTTTTGCAGGATGCCTTGTGGTCCGCTTCCTGACAGCCTGGTGGACTCAGCAGTCACTCAGGCAAGAAAAGGAGTGGATGAAGGGCCCAAGGGGAAGGGCCCAAGGGGTACATAAGCAAATGACTAAAAATGCTTTGTTTCTTTTCTTCAACTATTTTTCATTTGTTTAAATTAGTTACACATGACAGTAGAATGCATTTATGCACTATGATCTATCATACGTAGATGGGATATAGTTTCTCATTTTTCAAAGAGTACGTGTTGCAGAATCACATTGGTCATGCAGTCACATACATACATACAGTAATAATGTCTGTTTCATTCCACTCTCTTTCCCATCCCCACTTCCCCTCCTTCCCCTCCCTTCATTTCCCTCTACTAAAAATAGCTTTAATGTCAACAAATAGATGGGGGGACATTCCTACCAGTTGCACAAATTAAAGGCAAATACACGTGAAGCATCAAACTCCTGTGCAAGTCAAGCTCCAGCACCAGCCGCAGAAGGTGCCGGGCCTGCCCTGGTGCTCAGCGATTAGCCAGTGTCCCAGAGGGGTTGCAGATGGGTTAGCTCCAGATCGAGGCTTTCTTGGGCTTCTTTATCTTTTTTTATTTAGACTGTTTTCTTCAACGTCATATTTTACTTTGCAATCATTCTGAGATAAGGGGTCTAGCAGATGCTTTGGGGGTCCTGAGAATATCCGGGGCTCAAGTACAGTGGCCGAGGCAAGAGGATGGGCGCTGTGAATGGCCGGAGGAAGCCGAGGTCAAAAGTCCTCAGGTCCCCTCCACCCTTGGCTCCACGGGCCCAGGACTGGCTTTAGGACCCCCAGGAGACTTAAAGCTCATAGAGGGATCTGAGAGGGACGCACTTTTGTCCACATGACTCAATCTTCCACATGCCGCTCTTCACCCTTTGGCAAACAGTTCCCGGGGCCTTCCGAGGGTACCCTACAGCTTCCAGAGCCTTCTCTCGTGGGAGCACAAGCCTTCTGTTGCTGGTTCTCTGGAATTTTCTAGAGCAGCTGAAAAACCTCCAAATTTACAAACACGTGTTCAGATCTTTAAAATCACTGTGCAGATCACACTAAAGGAGAATCGCTCAGGAAACTTCTCATCAGCAAGTAAATCCTGGGCCAAGAGGCCAGTTTCGGCCAAAATAAAGCCCGTTTTCTTGAGGAGGTTGATGGTGTCTTCCTGGCGTGGCGTGGCGTGGCGTCTGCAGCAAGAGTCGCCCTGGAGCTGGACTCTGCGGCTTTGGGAGGGATGTAGAACTAGGGCCGGTTGCCCCAAAGACCAGCTGCCCGGGTTCCTCCTCATAAGACCAATCACAAGCACCAGATGTTGTGGGCATGCATGTGTCAGGGCTCTGGCCCCTGCCCCATCTTCCCACGGCTTCAATGGGGAGCCGGCCCTACCCAGGATCCCCTCTGTGGCATGGTGTGCCCACCTGCCTGCCCGCCTTGGGGGAGGCCTGCTGGGGTCCGCGTGCTTCCACAGGAGGCCAGACCGTACCCACCCCCGTCCTCTCTCTTCCTCCCTGGCACGGAGGCAGTGGCAGCAACCCCCAGTTCCCTTAATTCAAGAGCATCGAGCTTCAGGGACTCTGCTGCTCAGGAAAAATCTAAATCAGGCAGGTAATAAAACGAGAAGGGCTTTGCAGAAAGCGAAAATCGTTGAAAATGGTAAATAAAATGCCCATTAGTATTCATTTAAGCAGTCCCAGCTGCGCACCTCTTAGCGCGACTCCACTGTCTGTTTTTGAAGAATTCTGGAATAAGACCAGGCTCAGAGCTGCTTGGTGTAAACTGTTCCAGCAGAGCTTAGGGGAGTGACTAGCTAAGATAATCTTCTTTCCCCCGAAAGAAATCATCCGGACCGAGTCCTCTCCATAAGACGTATTTGAAGATAGCAAATAACCACAAATTAAAATCTCCCCATCGGTAGCATAAGATCACATTTTTGCATTCCCAAAGCCGAACACTCCCCCACATCACATTCATAGCAGGCTCATATAAGCCTCGTGTGGCTCTCCGTGAGATTTTTCTTTCCCTCCCACTTTGAGCACGTGCCAGGCTTTGGGGTCCTGGGCTCTGTGGCAAAGGTCAAATCCAAGATGGCGAGGCTGCTGGTGTTTCCCGTTGCTTCCGGAAGCTGACATCTTTTACAGAACTTGCTGAAGGCCCCTGAGGGCACAGGAGGGACAGTAGAGGGCACCCGTGAAGGAGCCTGAGAAAGCTTCTCCTGAGACCCCCAACCAGGCAGCCACCTCGGGCTGATGTCTGAAAAGGTCCCCGGTGGTCTCCATTGCTTGGCGCTGGGCAAGCCACCTGGTCCACTTCCCATCAAGTCAGGCTTCGGTGGAGGGAATTGACTTCCCCAAGGAAATCGGAGGCTTCCACGGAGCGGGAAGAGCTGCAGGGCGGTAAGAGATGTCCGTCCCCTCGGGGGCGGCACCTGCCTTCGGTGCTGGACGCTCGGTACATACGCACCAGCTCGCTTGGTGCTACGAGGGGCATGTCTGCACAGTCCCTTTCCACAGGCACCGCTTGCCTGCCCCGGGTGCATTTTTCTACAAATAGTTCCAATGGACATCCTCTCAATGGCCCTGCCCCATGCCCCTCTGGAAGCTCTGTGGTATGGCTTCTCGGCCTCCTCCCCTTGGATCCGGGCAGGCCTTTGTGACTGCCTGAAAATAGTGTCTGGAGCAGTGACACCGTGCAATGTCCAAGGCTGGGTCATAACAATAGCTCAACTGTGGAGCCAGCCCAGCTGCCTTTCAGTAGATGAATGGATAAGGAAAATGTGGCCTATACACACCATGGAGCATTACTCGGCTGAAGGAGCCCCAATCAGGGAGATGGCTGCTGTGGCTAGCTGGAAGCCCTAAGTTCCACCTGATAATAGTCATATGCACGTGACGCACCTGTAAATGCACGTGACGCACCCGCAACGCTAAAGGTATATAACCGGGTGAAAGCGGTCAGAAGCGGCATTCATTCAGTCAGTCGTGCAGTCGCTCAGTCGGTCGGAAGGAGAGTTCGGGTTGGAGAAGAAGAAATAAGAGTCAGAGCGGCTAAGAGTTCAGTCAGAAGAAGCTAGAGAAAGAAATGAGAAACCAAAGAGATATATTAGAGAGAAGTAGTTGTTGCTGGTCGGAGTCAGGCCAAGGCTGCCGAAGAAGAAAGAAGGAAGAAGAAAGAAGAATCTCTCTCTCTCTCTCTCTCTCTCTCTCTCTCTCTCTCTCTCTCTCTCTCTAAGTTCTCTCTAAGAAAGTAGTCAGTAGTCAGAAGAAGTAAAGAATCAGAGAGGTTGCTGAAAGAGCCAGTGTTAAGAAGCTCTCTCTCTCTTTCTCTCTCTCTCTAAGCTCTCTCTAAGAAAGTAAGAAGTAAAGAGTCAGAGAGGATGCTGAAAGAGCCAGTGTTAGAGTTTTGAGAGGTTGCTAAAGCCGGAGAATAAAAAACCTTCTTTCATCTTCATTCTGCCTCCGAGCTTTTCTCCCGCGACGTTGTTGCTCCAAGTCAGGAAGCAACACTCAGCAGTAAGAGAGAATAAAATCATGGCATTTGCAGGAAAATGGATGGAGTTAGAGAGTACAATGCTAAGTGAAGTTAGCCCATCCCAAACAGCCAAATGCCAAATGTTTTCTCTGATATAAGGAGGCCAATTCACAGTTGGGTTGGGATAGGGAGCATAGGAGGATTAGAGGAACACTAGAATGGCCAATGGGGAGGGAGAGGAAGGGAGGGGGCAAAAGGGCGAAGAAAAAAAAAAAAAAACAAGATGGTAGAATGAGATGGATATCATTACCCTAAGTGCATGTATGAAGTCACGAATGGTGTGAATATACTTTGCATACAACCAGAGATATATAAAAACGTGCTCTATATGTGTAATATGAAATGTAATGCATTCTGCTGTCATTTATAACAACTAAGAATAAAAAATAAATTTAAATAAATAAATAAATACAAGAACTCTGAGCCAACATTTAGGCAGACCTGTTGCCCTGAGGCCACCATGTTGTGAGGAAGCCCAACTATGTGACGTCCCCAGGGAGGACTTCTTGCCTTACAGAGAGAGGACCATGTCCAGCCAGCCAGCCCTCTGCTTCCAGCCTCTGTTCCATCCAGAGCCATGGTCAGACAGTGACTGCAAGGGAGACCCAAGACAAAGCAACCCAGTCAAGCCTTTTCAGAACTCTTTTTTTTTGGTACCAGAGATTGAACTCAAGGGCACTCGACCACTGGGCCACATCCCCAGCCCTTTTGTGTATTTTATTTAGAGACTCACGGAGTTGCTAAGTGCCTCACCATGGCTGAGGCTGGCTTTGAACTCATGATCCTCCTGCCTCAGCCTCCCAAGTGCTGAGATGACAGGCGTGCGCCACCGCGCCCAGCCGGAACCCTTGATTCACAGAAACCAAGAGAGACAATAAAGTGATTGCTTCTGTTTTAGCTGCCAGATGTGGGGGGATCTGTGGCATCCCTGGGACACTGGGAAGACAAAGGGTGCAGCCACCTGCCCTCACAGGGCCACAGAGGGTCAGAACCCAACCCGTCGCCCTGTCCGCCTGATCCGAAGTGCTCCCACAGCAAGGGAGAGATGGGAGGGGCTCGTCTCCTCTCCCTCGCGCCCGCCCCAGCTCCCAGCGTCAGCTCTGCGAGTTTTCTTGTGTGCTCTGTAGACCCAAGCCTCATTTCAGGTTTTACATAGGCAGGATAAGGAGGGTCTGTTTGCTTCATGACCGTGACAGCCTGGCATGCCGTCCCCTGTCAAAACGGAAACTGTACAAAGGAAACATCTCTCAGCATCTGCCCTGCAATGACGTCACTACATCACGTTCACAAGCCTCTCACGCTCTCGCCAGACCCGTATTTAGCTTTAAGAGAAGGCTGTGGCACCCGTGTTCTGGCCTCTGACAGGAGCAGGTGCATTTGGGGACCAGTGACCTTGCCTTAGAGACCCTGGCTTGCTAACTGAGACCCTCCCTGAAATGGTGCCTCCCTTGCTGGTGCCCAGAGAGCAAGCTGGGTATCAGAGAAGGGCTGTGGGGAGAACTTTCTAAAGCCCCCAAGGCCCTCTGGGCGTCAGGGGACCTGTTCTGAATCCTGCCGGCCACCGCTCGGCCACCCCACTCTGTCTAAATCCTTTCCATTCCAGGGGCTGGTTGAGGGGCTGGGTCCGAACCACACCCAGCTAACCTTCATGAGGAAATGGCAAAGAGCAGGAGAAAGAAGCCACTTCCTCTTTTCAAACTCAGTGAGTGGTTTTTGCTCACTGATACCTGTGTTCCCAGGCGTTCCAGGAAGCAATATGGTGCCCACACAGCAGTGTGGCCGCTCAAGCCAGCTAGCCCCTGGGTTCACGCCTCCGATCTGCCACTCGGGCACCGTGAGGTCTGATTTTTTTGTTCTTTGGTTTGTTTGTTTCAAATCACTCTGTCTCTTTGAGTCTCGCACGAACCAGATGATGTGATGCTAAATAACAATGGAATCTTTGTTGGGGACACTCATCACGATGAAGTTAGTGTTTGTGAAACGCCCACGGAGGCCCAGCCGGGGAGCACACCCTCCGGAAGTCCTTTCTGAGTTTCTAACCGGGTTCCAGAATTCCCTGCATCACAGTGTGACCACGGCACCCTCTGTCGCTGGTGGAACCTGTCAGCCAGTGAGACCCCCGGCCCATCCCCACACCCCACAGGAGCTCCGTCGTGCCCACCAGCCGCGCGCCCTCCCCGGCGTGCCTGTCCTCTGAGCTCTGGTCTCTGGGCGGCTCTGGCCTTGGCTCCCACCCTCAGGACAGCCCGGAGGTCCCGGGGCGAGGAGTGCTCAGCCGGCCACCCCTGCCGCGTGGACACCTGCTGCTCTCCCTGCTCACAAGCCCACGGCACAGGTTCCACTGAAGCTTGCCGCGATTGGTCACTTCACCAAGGAAGGCTTCCGTTCTCCACTTTCATCAATTTCTAATCTTGATTTATGCAGGACAATGGGTTCCAAATTCAGCACGTGCCAAGGGACCTACAAACCGAGACCAGTGTTTGCAGTTAACCATGGGCCTTTCCAAACCTGCTGTGTGTCCGTGCAAACACACGCACACGCACACACACACACACACACACACACACACACTCCCCACCCGGCCTTCACACAGCATGGCTTCCTTTCTGCTTCACCCATTGGCATACCTCACAGTCCTTCCCTATCAGGACTTAATTTTCAGATTATCTATCTATCTATCCATGCACGCATATCACACCCCGCCATTGACTGGCATTTACGTTTTTGCCTGGAAGGGCTGCTTTCATGAATATTGTCCAAATGCCTCCTCTTTGGACCGCTGCGGCCAGCTGGGGCAGGGGCCACGGGCATCAGGGACGTCACAGACCCCGCGGCTGCTCTGCAGGGTCCGGAGCATGCGCACGGCCACGCTCACCGCACACCACCACCAACCACTTGACCCTCTGGGGCTCGTGTCTGTTTGCTCACAAATGGCCTGGTCCCCAAGCAGCCTGAGCGTGTCACTCGCACGAGAGCTGACGCCGTGGTTCCCAGAGTGTTTGGAAGTCCTGGGGAGCGCTGGCAGCTCCGGGGACCCAGGACCCGCTGTGTTCCTGGAGCGCCCGTCTGGGCCCGCAGCTGTCCGTGAGCAAGCCCCGGGGCAGGCTCTGAGTCAGCCCTTCTCTAACCCGCGCGGCACCTCCATCTGCTCCCCACCCCGACGCCATCGTTTCTCCTCAAGATGGTCACGGCGTGCGCTCTCACCCACAGCCACTGGGACAGCAGTCCTGGGTGGCTCCCCATCCCACCCACCCAGCTCTTGGCCATGGCCTCCAGGGCCCTGCGGGACCCAGCCCTGCCCGCCTCGCTGACCTGCCCTCACACTTCTCCACCAGTCCTTCCTCTGCCCACTGGCCGTCTGTGGGCCTGTCTCTCCAGAGCCAGGCGCGCCCCTGCCCCAGGGCCTTTGCTTCTGCTGCTCCCTCAGGCTGGTCTGTGCCTGACTGGCCCTTTCCAAGTTTACGCCTTGGCCCACTTGTCTTATCTCAGAAGGAACACACTCGTGTCACCACACACACAGTCACGGCTTCGTTTGCCTTCAAGAACTCAACAAAGTGATGAGATTATCTCGTTTATTTGTTTACCGTCTGCATCACCCCAAAAATGTGGGCCTCATGCGGGCAAGCACGTGCCCATCTTCTCTGCCTCTGGGCCTCTCTTCTCCCCCTTCCTGGCTCAGGGAAGGGGCTGGGAACTCGTGCCGGGACATCGAACCCAGGAGTCATCTTCGCAACAGCTGCCGTGAGTGAAGGGTCTTGTCTCCAGTCTGCGGGTGAAGACGCAGGACGGGCAGGTCCTCGCCTTGCCGCAGTGAGGAGCATTTGCTGAGTGACGAGGACACGTCCCTGCGTGGGGAGTGAGAGCCCGCCGTCCTCTCGCGCAGACGAGGGAGAGGCCTGGGGACCCTCCGTGTGGGGCTGGGCGTCCTGGAGCCTGTGATGCGGGCTGTGAGAGGGGTGTGGGGATGGGGGCCCTGGCACTCCTGTGCCCCCCGCTCCCCACCAGCTCCCACAGCGTCACCCCTCAGTATCCGTGACCAAGGAGGGAGGGAGGCACGCTCCACTCGCTGAGGAGGAGTCCTGAGCCATCTTCCAGCTCTCCAGGCCGAAGGGACGTTTTCCTAAGACGTCCTTCCAGTTGGCAGGGCCCCCTGCTCCTCGGAGCGTGGGAGTGGCCAGCCACAGGGAAACCGATGGTCACTGTGTCTTGCCCTCCTGTGCGGGGCGCCATACAGGACTCAGCGGCCCGCGGGGAGCGGACTCTTCCCCCACACGCTCAGGAGTCAGGGTGTCCCTGCGCCACCCCCTGAGCACCTGTTCTGCCCTGGTGGAGAGGCGCCTCCGTGACAGAAGCCAGCTGGAAGGCCCCGAGGGAGGCCTGGCTCTGTGTGTGCGTGTGCGTCAATCAGCTGCGCAGCGAGGGCCTGCCCAGCGCAGGGAGCAGCAGCGCTGACGATGCAAGCATGCACCCCGACCTCGTGGGATTCGCTGACCTTCAGAAAAGATGGGAAAGATCCAATGAGCAGACCAAGGAACACTCAGCTGCTACTCTGCTAAGTGCACGAGGAAGAGCGTGTGGGTTCAAAAACCCCGCCATAAAGAGTCTGTTACTTAGGATGTGGGTCAACCATTGGCAAAAGAAGTCTTGTCAAAGGTGGTGTGACTAAGGAAAATGTCTTCTGCACGGAGGGTTAGGGTGGCTAGGTGCCAGGCTACAGTGCCATCAGAAGCCCAGGCTCCTTCTCTCCAGGGCTCAGGACCTGCAGGGGAGGCTGCCCCACGACTTGACCCCACACGGCGCCAGCTCATAGCCCAGTGATGGGAAGCTGGGGAGCAGGGGAGCGCGGCGGAGCCAGACCCTGGGGCAAAGCGTCTGTCTCCATCCAAAGAATGCCAAGAAGCCTTTGCAAGGTGTCAAGCAGGATGGTGGCACAGTCCCATTTATATAAAAAACTATTATGGCAAATGTATAAAGAGCAGATTGGGGGAGGGGTTCCTAGGAGATGCAGGTAAGTGGACAATAGCGACAGGTCAAAGTAAGGGCCAGGTGTGCACACGCCCTTGGCACCACTGTCTGGTCTCCAACACCAAGGACCTCGGCCACACTCCTGTCGCCTCCCACACTGCCACGTCACCTAGTGCCAGGCATGCTGAGAGCAACCTGGACTCCCCAAGTTGGCACAACGCCGTGGCTGTGCTCGGCGGAGAGCCCCGCGGCTCCTCCCAACAGTCCCAGCAGTGGGAGGGCTGGTCTCGCAGCCGAGGTTACTTTAATAACTTCAATCGCTCCTCCAGCCCCCACGCGCTCATCTCAAAGGCAGAGTGACAGGTCTCTCTGCAGCGCCGCCTCCACGCCTTCCCCGGGTAACTTAATAACTTCTCCCTTTCTGTTTTCAACATCACGTTGATTCTTCATGAGTGGTCCTCGGGTTCCCCTCTCGTCCCGCCTGGCCTGCAGCACACTCCCTCACCCGCCGCGTGTGGGTGAGGCCAGCTAAATGGCGGTGACGCCTCATCCATCACGACTGTAGTTCTCCACCTTGGGAGGAAGCACCAAGGCTTACGTCACAGATAGAAGCAAGTCACCTTAATTCTTCACTGCTTTGGCCGAGGGTCCCTGATCCTCACACAGGAAGGCTGCCACCTGGAACCCAGCTGGTCCCCATGCAGACGTGGATTCGTAGGGGCAGAAGGTCAGCTCTGTGATGGAGGCCCCCAGCGTTGCATGGGCACGTAGAAGTTGCATTCTCTTGTGTGAATGTCACTGTGTGTGTGGCAGCTCACTCTGCACAGGCGTGGGGGTCCCAGGCTCCATCTGGCTTGCTGCTCCGTCACCGGACATTACTGTGCTTCCACAATCCAAGATGGCGCTCCAGTACCATAAATCAGCCTGTGGAGGGGCACCAGGGAGCAGGGGCCTGCTGTTCCTTTTAAAGGCAGTGCCCAGACATTGTTCCTGTCACTTCTCATGGGCAGAACATACACACAGTGCCATGCCTAGCTGCAAGGGAGGCTGGGAAGTGTCACCTTTGGCCCCAGATTGTCATGTGCTGAGACAAAGGACAGCAGAAGTGGGCAGCTGGGAGTCTCTGCCACAAGTAGGGATTTGAAAATATCCCTTCCACCTTCAGAAGGTGAGTCCTCTGAAGCAGAAGGTGTGCAAGAATCCCACATGGGACCAGAGTGTTGTGGTCCTTTAAGACCAGACTGGCCGGAGGACTTCCAATTAGGAAAGAGAGGTTCTCAAACACGTGAGCAAGAACCAGAGGACACAGGAGACCGGGCCAGCAGGGGAGGGGCGTGAGCACCTAAGGCAGCCCCTGCCCTGGCCAGGAGCCTGTGTGTGACCTGTCGTAATGACAAGAGCACCACTCATCCTCGGGGTCTTCTTGAAGAATGGCTCTTTCTCTGCATTAGGCCGTGTGCTCTCTGCATCTGAAGTGACCCAGTCCCCGTCCCCTGCAGTCTTGGAAAATCACTCTCCAGACCTCAGGCTTCTCTACAAAGCGTGGAGGCCACGGGAATGCCGTGGGGTTGGAAAGTCACTTAACACCGTCTGCCCCTTAGCGCTGCGCTTGACCCCAGCAACGCTCGGTGAACTCTGCCGTGGCCTTCTTCTGCCTGGGCTGCCGAAACAGCCATGCCGTGAGCCCAGGGGTTGAAGCAGCAAACGTTCACTTCCCTCCGTCCCGGAGGCTGGTGGCCGAGGCCAGGGCTCCCGCTGTTCCTGCAGACCCGGGGTCTGCTGAGGGCTGCGGCTTGGTTTGCAGAGAGCTGTGTTCTCCTTGGGTCTTCCCAGGGCAGAGAGCTCTAGGCTTTTCCTCTCTCCTTGTAAGGACGTGAATCCCATCACGGGGGCTCCATGCTCACGACCTCATCTGAACCCGACACCTCCCGAAGGCCCCACTCCCGATAAACGGCCCTGGGGACTGAGTTTCAACCCATGAATCTGGGGCCGCTGATAAGCCGCCCACCACATTTCTGTGAGCAGTGGTGTTGCTCAGAGCCTTGCTGGGCAGGAGGTCAGGAGGGGGTCCAGGCTCCCCGGCACCGTCACCAGCCACCCCCAGGCTAGCCTAAAATTCAGGCAAAACCGCTGTTCAAAGTGGCTTCGAAGCGAGACCTCTGCCCGGCAGTGCCCTGTGACGCCCCAGCCGGTGGCTGCCCTTGCAACAACCGATTCAGCCCCTCACCCAGAGACACGGGTCCTCTGAGTCCCTCCCTCTGGACAGCCACGTGAAGGACAGCAGGTGGCTGAGAGGTGGGGTCTGTGCTGGAAATCGGCCGGCGCCCGTTCGTCCTGTAGCCCGGGGAAGTTGCTGGACTCCTCTGGGCCTCTGCGTCTTCATCTCTGTGAAGGTGGCCGAGTCCCCACTGATACGTTTGCTCTCGAGGACAAATGGTGTCAGATGCTTTGTGTCTGTGGCAGCAGCTTGTCACGGGCCTGGAGATGCCCCGAGTCTGGTACTCGTGCCCGTATGTGACCTTGCTCTTGTCGGCGTGGGCCACAGGCCAGCGTGCTCTCAAGCGGCCTGCAGGAGGTCAGCTTCCCGGGGAGTGCCACGTGCCTCGTGGGAGGGTCACAGAGGCCCAGCCCACGTGTGGCTGGAAGACTCTCCGTGGTCCTCCTGGCTTGCATGTCTGCAGAGCCCACCTAGAAAAGGGGAAGGGCCTGTAGCCTACGGCGGGGAGAAGCCCAAGCTGTGAGTCTTGCGGTCCACGAGGCACGGAGTCCCCTCTAGGCACGGGAGCCTGGAGGCAGATCCTGCCCCTCTTGAGCCTTCAGGTGAGACCCCAGCCCTTCCTGACACCTTGGTCTCCGCTCGGGACAGACCCTGAAGCCCAAGACACAGCTCAGCCTCCCCTGGCTCCCTGACCCAGGCAGCCTCGAGGTGGCGGTGCAGCAGCCAGGCACAGATCTGGGAGGAATCTGTCACTCAGCAACAGGGAACACGTGGTGTCCACAGGCGCTCTGGGGCTGTTTGTGTGAACTCTTGGTTATGGAAAACTACAAACAGGAGCAGGTAAACGTAGGACATGAATCTCCTCCTGGTTTCATGGAACTTGGAGTGTTCTAAAGGATTTTGATGGCTGACATACCACGTGCTTGTCAGACCTCGGAGATCCTAGTGGGACGACAGAGGCTCCATTACAAGTGGGGAAACTGAGACTTCAGGGCAGGCGAAGGGACTCATTTAAGTCCAACCAGCAGGTTAGAGGCCGCCCTGGTATTGCTCTCCACATCCTCCGCTCTCTCCAAGAAGCCTGCTGCCCACTGGGGCCTTCCTCTTTGGAAACCAGACTGTACCTTCTGCCATAATTCGAACCCAGGATCCTTATGAAGATCAGTGATGTAACATCATATGTTGAGTAGATAAACTCTTTTTAAAAAAGTCGATGCCTACTTGTGATTTTTCAGTCTCCGACATCCTAGGACACCACATTAAAGAAGGCCACTGGAGAAGACAGCATGATCGTGAACTTGCCTCGACCGTACAGAAAAATAATTGCCCTTTTGTGTGCATATTTCTGACAATCTGTATTGTTCCAGGGACGTTTTCCTAAGGACCGATTGACTTTTTAATCCTGAAAGCATCCTTTCTTTACGTACTTTCTTTAAGTGACGGGATTGGCTCAACCCTGGCCTCGGGGTAAGGAACCTTGTTTTCAGCCCTGTGGGGGCTGCAGCCGCACCACACCTCAGCAGGGAGAGCCGGGCTGTCGTGACCGATTTGCTCCTCCCGACCTGGAATGTGACAAACTGACCTAAAAGCCTCTGAAATCACTTCTTGTTGCTGTCTGAAGCGATTGTCGCTTGAAGCAACGAAGCCGCGGGAAGAAGTTCAGAGGCAAACTGGAAACAAACAGGCTTTTTAGTCTGATAACTTCTCCCTCCGGCTCCAACAACGACTCTAACACGCACCACACACCACCAAAAAAACCCACAAACAAAATGGCCCCAACCCGATCCGATCCCGGCTCAAGTCTCGTGAGATCCTGGGCCAAGTCTCGCGAGATCCCGGGACAAGTCCAGCGAGACCACGGAAGGCGGCAATGTCCGCATATCTCTATGGCCCGCAGCCAACAGCAATCTCAGCCATCTCCCCAATCAGGGCTCCTGCAACTTCTGAGGATGAGCTGAAGGGGAGGCCATTCTCAGGTGAGGCTGGTCTCTGCAGTCGCATCTTCCGTCACAAGGACCCCGGGGGGGTCTGCAGCCCTGATCCCAGCCCGGTGCGCACCCTGCAGCTGGTACCACGGGGGCTCCTGCCAGGCAAAGACTCAGACGCAAGCTTCCAACTGAACTTTGGCGAGTTTCTAACGGCGAGCGCTTTGTACCGAGCCAAGGCAGCTAGTGGGTAGCCCTGCTGGGGACTGGGGACAGAACACCAGCGGGATGCCAACCTTTCAAGAGCAAATACAGTTCATTGGCCTTTCAGAAACGTCCACCCCATCCAACCTCACGTCCTCCAGGGCACTCGTCCACTATTCCTGAAGCTCCCGTCCACCAACCGGCACCTTCCAGGGCCTCCCCCATAAGGCCCGTGTAGACTTGTCTTCATCCAGAAGGTGTTTGCAGTGCAGGAGAAAGAACCCCCCCCTAGGGTGGACGGGGGGAACCGTGGGACTAGAGTGCCAGGAGTGGCCCTTCCACCTGGGGCTTCAGTGGTCCCAACCGTAGCACAGGGTCCCCGCCATTAGACATCTTGGTTTCTCGTGGGCCACAAGGTGCTGGGTGAGTCCCCAGGGCCCACTGGTACAAGTAGGATGCAGGAGACAATGGACAGGTCCAGTCAGAGAGGACGGCAGGGACATCGACGACGATCACATCAGAGGATGAGCGTCTCCCCGGGCAGGAGGCTCCCTGCTTCAGTCTCTTTTCTGCAGCAAAAATCAGGTCCAAGTCTGTTTGTTACTTTGTCTCTTAAAAACACAGAAGAGGGCCAGGTGTGGTGACGCACGCCTGTAATCCCAGTGCCTTGGGAGGCTGAGAAGGGAGAATCACAAGTTCAAGGCCAGCCTCAGCAACTTAGTCAAGTCCTACACAACTTAGCAAGACCCTGTCTAAAAATAAAAAAATAAAGGGTTGGGGATGTGACTCAGTGGTTAATCTCCCTTGGGTTCACTCCCCAGCACCAAAAAATATAATAATAAATAATAAATAAAAAGACGGATTAAAAAAAAGCACCAGTGAGCTCTTTTTGTTTTATTTTGCACTGGAGATTGAAGCCAGAGGTGCTCAACTAGTAAGCCACCTCCCCAGCCCTTTTGTTAGAATGTTTTTATTTTGAGACAGGTCCTCACTAAGTTGCTTAGGGCTTCACTACGTTCTTGAGGCTGACCTTGAACTTGCAATCCTCCTGCCTCAACCTCCCGAGTCACTGGGATTACAGTGTGCCACTGTGCCTCTGTGCCGGGCCCCAAAGAGCTTGTAAATGGAGAAAGAGTGAGTGTTTCCACCTAGTGCTGCAAAAGGATCTGTCTATAATACATACAAAAATGTGTAGGACAGAGCTTTTTCTACCGAGGAGTGAAGAGTAGAGAGTGGGAGGCTGGAGGGGGGAATAAAAGGAAAGCACAATTTACATCCTCCATTTATGCCGTCAGCTTTTTATTAAGCAGGTGATACGAAGGCAGAGCCAGCGCTAGGTGCTGCTAGAGGAGGGAGCAGTAAAGCCGACAGGCAATTCGGTAAGTCAAGACAGTCAGCAGACATCTGCTGGGGACGATAATGTTCAAGGGGCTTCATTGTTGCTGTGAAAACTTAGTTACACTGGGCTCAGATTAATTTTTCATTGTCTCCAGTTTAACGGGGATTGCTTACACAGCTGCTGCACATAGAACCTTGACTGCCTTCCATCTTCTGCCAAAATCATAAGACAGGGAACAACAACAACAACAAAAAAGAAGTTAAATAAAATAAAAAAACCAACTTCAGATGCACTGGAGCTGTGGTGTCCCCGGAGCCCTGGGACGCCTGCTTTCTGCACAGCATTTTCTTTGATCAATTTCAAGGTCCTTTTATTATGGTGCTGTTAACATGAGACGGGAAGGGAGAGATGAAAAATAAACTCTGACCATATTAGGAAAAATAGGAAAAAGCATGTAATACTCCAAGCGGGGACAGCTGGGGTTCATTCTTATCCGAAAGCTCCGTAGCACCACAAAGGGGGGTGGAAAGGTAAAAGAGCAAGCTGGGGAGACTGAGAATCTACCCCTCGCCCTGCAGTCACACCGAAGAGAGAGACAGGGCCACCTTCTGACTGACGTGCACGGGCACATGGCCAGGTGGGTGTGCTTTCTGCTGTCAATCCCCTCCCCCAATAATTAACAACACTTGGGCGCACTCACAGCCTCCACAAATCTTGCCTTGACGTGCCTGTCAGGGAATGAATGGTGCTTGGGTAGCCTGGACTCCAGAATTTGGTTCAATCTTCTTTTTATAGGCCTTCCCTGCCCTAATGGAGGCGCCTGCCGATGGCATGTGCAGGAACCAGATTCGTGTGGCCCAGATAAGTGGGCTCTTTTTCCTTTGCCACGACATGAAATTCCAACATAGAGTTAGGGCCTGAGTTGGTTTGGCGGTTCTGCAAAGCCACTGGGGACCCAGGCTCCTTTTCTCTTCCTACTGCACCATGTTTGGTGTGCAGAGGCCTCTCTCATGCTCATGGGACGGTGGCTGATCCTGCAGTCACCGTGTTTGTGGGAGGAGCAGGACTTGCGGCAGCGGGCAGAGGTAGGGTCTGTCTGTCTCCTTGGGACGGGAAAACAACAGCTCTCCTGGAAACACAGCCCGGGGATGTCTGCTTGGCCCTCGCTGCAGGACGAGGTCATCCCGCCATCACTCCAGCCGGCAGGGAGACCCGGGGAGGTGAGCGCGGTCACCTGGGCACAGCACTGCTCTGAACCATCCAGGCTCGGTGAGCAAGAACGGAGGACCGTGTCGCACGAGCAGCCGGCTGGCCCGGGACTGGGGATGGGTGCCCTCTTCTTCAGCCTTTGGATTCCGCTGCGTGGGGGGGAATGGCTCTAGCTGCAGCGTGGACGTGAGACCATGAACATCTGAGGACAAAGGCCAGTGTCCTGCCGGACAGAGCAGAAACGTGGGGCTATCTGCTGGGATTGTGGAGTCCCTGAGTTAACAACTCCAGGCTTGCCTATCTTCTAGCCTTCTTATTCGGTTAAAAAAAATACATACACAGATATATACATTTGTAAATGTGTGTATTTCCCTGCCAACCCAGCCTGAGGTTGGGTTCCAGAATGTTCAGTAAAATCACTGTAACTGACACAGTTTTCCATGTCTCTCCGTCAAGCCTGTATACAAGAAAGTGATTTTTAAATGAAATTTTGATTGTGGTAAAATATCTGTAATATAGAATTGACCATCTGAACCATGTTTGAGTGTGCATTTCCGCTGCAAGGAGCACTGGCATATTGTAAAATCACCGCCATCCACCTCCAGGACTCTTTGATTATCCCAAACTGAATCTCTGTCCCCGTTAAACACCAGTGTCCCAGCCCTTCCCTGGTCCCAGGCACTGTTGCCGCCTGAAGCGATGGCCGCTTGGAGCAACGAAGCCAAGGAAAGAAGTTCAGAGGTGAACTGGAAATAGGCTTTTTATTCTGATAACTTTTCTCTCTGGCTCTAACAACGACTTTAACATGCACCACACACACCACCAAAACCAACACACCAAATGGTGCAGACCCGATCAGCAATCTCGGCTCAAGTCTCTCGAGATCCCGGGCCAAGTCCCGCGAGACTACGGAAGGCGGCAATACCCAAACATCTCCATGGCCCGTAGTCAACCGCAATCTTAGCCATCTCCCCAAACAGGGCTCCTACAAGGCACCACCATCCTACTATTGTCTATGGGTGTGACTCCTCTAGGGACCTTCTGTAAGAGGAATCACAGGAATTTGTCTCTTATGAGAGAGTGTGTTGATGAAGACTTGTGTGGTTATGAGACAGAAAGGCCTCACCGAAATCTGTTTAAGAAATTAGAGCTGGTTTTAGGTATGGCTGGATGCAGAGCCTCGGAGTTATTCCACAGAGAAGGGCTGTATTTTACACTCTTCAGAGGCAGATTGTCCTGTCCCAGTGCCATCCTGTTTGGAATACATCACGTGAAAAAGACAAATGCCACTTGCTTTTCTTAGGAGTTCCCACAAACATCCCAGAGGAGAGGCTCATTGGCTTCAACTGATCTTGTGCTTATGCCAGAACCAATCACGTGGCTTCTTCCTCTCCTGGATTCTGATTGGCCAGGAGAGGATCACATGCCCACTTGTAGCTTCTGCTGGCCTCTGATTGGCCAGGCCTGAGTCACATACCCACTTCTTGAACTGGGTGTTGACCTGGTCCTGCTTAGGTCTAAGAGTGGTGATTGGACCCTGATAAAGTCTTGGGCACCAAAAAGGAGTGGAGAGCTTTCTGGAAGAACAGAGACTCTGTACCGGATGGCAGACGGGCCAGACGTCCACTCCAGAGGCAGTTTGGGTGTAGCCCAGGGGCAGTGCTTGTGCTGTCTGGGACCCAGAGCGTCCACACATGGCTCTTATTACCCAGACCCCACGTCCTCACTCTCGGTGTGCCTGACCTGTACCCTTGAGTTCTCCTGGCTCCTCTGTTTGCTCTTCCTCCTGCACCCCTGCAGGACTCAGAGCGTCCTATGCAAATATGGTGCTAACCAGTCCGTGTCAATCATGACTCTGATCCTAACCTTGGAGCCCTGCTGTTTATAGCTGAGGTCCCCTGAGGTCCCCTGCACTCCCTCCACGTGTTGGATGCTGGGTGAAGCACTTGCCGCCTCCTTCCATCTGCACAGCCCCCTCCCATCTAAATCCATTTCCTGTTGCTCCAAGTGAATTCCACAGACCAGGTGATGGGTAAGGAGTGGAGGTTTGCGGAGCTCACAGAGCTGGAGGCTCGGAGTCCAAGAGCGAGGCGCTTGCGTCTGTTCAGCACCTGGTGAAGGCTGCAGGCGCATCACAGCATGTCACCAGCTGTCCCAGCTGGGTCCCCCTTCCTCTTCCAATAAAGCCACCAATGCCAGCCCCGGGGCCCTGCCTCACCGTTCACCTAATCCTTAGGATCCCTCACCTTGTCTTTCTTGAACACGGACAGCCCTGGGCTCTTCTAACTGACCACTCTCACACGACTACAGGATAATTCTCAAAAACGCAGTAAAATCACAAGTCTTACAAATATAAAATGAACGTGCGTCAGAAATTTTAATAATGATTAATGGAGAAATCTATAAAATGTAACCATTCACCAGGGAATTGAAGAGGCAGAGACATACACAGGCCATGAAATAAATTTGTGTAAGTAGTTAAGAAACCGACTTTCCACACAGATGGCGAGAGAAAGCCATTGTCCCTCCTCTGGGCATAATTTGAGAGCGTGTCTACTGACAGGAGGCATTTGCCTCGCCATCAGTTACCTACAATTCACAGAATCGCAAACAGGGCAAGACAGCGGAAGGCAGAAACGCCGTGGAGTGGAAGGACCGAGGGCTGTGTCCTGAACACAGCTACAGCTCCCGCAGGACACGGTGTCTTTGGCCCAGCTTGGAGGCCGCAGGGATGCTTTCTACGCCTTGTGGCCGCTGTGCTGCCTAGAGCCCAGATGGGCCAGCTGTCCTGACACTGCCACCGCCACCGCCCCTGTGCTCCTGTGTTCAGGAGCCACAGAGCACAGAGGGGGTGCGTGTCTGCCCGGTGCCCTCCTCTTCCCAGCCCCCTGCCCTGACCTGGGACTTCCGAGGAGGGCTGGGTTGGCGGGAGTGACGGGCGTCTCTCCAGCGGCTGCTCCGCCTCCTAACAGCACCCAGCTCTGTGGCACCCTTCGCCTGGGCTTGTGCTGAGCGGGCATGCCCTCCTTGTCTTCACGGCCCTCCTGTGTCCCGCGAGGGCTGTCACTCTCCGTGGCAAGGCTCCCGGCAGGTGAGACTGGAAGGCAGGCGTCTGACTCCCGAGCTCAAGCCCGCGTCCCCTCCATGGTTCCATTCCTGCCGAGAGAGCTGCCCGGGGCACCGGACCAAGCTTCAGGCAGGCACCGTGCCCTGGCTCCGTCTCCACCGCCTTCCTCTGGTGAGAGGGCATTCGTGTGACCTCAACCCACCCTTAAAGTGCCCGGTCCATCGGTGGGCTTCCACACACCTACCGACTGGCGCCACCATCGCCACCTACTCTAGAACATTCTCACCACCCCAGAAGGAAGCCCGTCACTCACTCGGCCTCCTTCCTCGGCCTCCCTCCCCAGGCCTCTGGCAAGCTCGGGTCTGTTTTCCGTGTCTTGGACAGGCCCGCTCTGGGCGTCCCCTGCAGACAGGATCACAAGCTGTGCTTCTTCCTGTCCCACGTCCGCCTCAGCGCGAGATGTTCTCGAGGCCCAAGCAGGCTGCCCAGGGGCCTCTTCCCTCCTGTGGCCGGCGACAGTCAAGCCAAGCTGCTGGGATGTCTCTGGGACCGCGGGCCAGCATTCTGTCCCGAGCCTTGGGTACGGGCCTCTGGGGGAGCCTCTGGCCCACTGAGGACTGCAGGGCCTCTCCCCCTGGTGCCTTCTGAGGGCTATCTCAGCTCTCCAATCCAGCCTCGCCCTCCGGAAGCACCTATTGACCTTTTAAAAGTTTTATGGTCCCATCTCGAGGTCACAAAGCGGCAGAGGCCTTTAGCCCCCACAGAGCCCGAGTCTGTCCTGACTTCTCAAGGGCTCTGCCTTGAAGCCCGCACCCTCCTCCAGCTGCCTCGCAGGAGACTGTTCCAGGAAGCCCCTGCGGTTTGCAGACCAATAGCCACAGGTCAGCAGCGCCATTGTGGCTGACCCCCGCGTGTGGAAGTCAGCTGCCTTCCTCTCTCCCCCTCTAATAGATGCATTTCAGGAGGGAACTTCACGTCATGCCTGAACATGAAACCAGCATCCTTTGCCATAAATAGAAGGCAACCATAAAAGAAATGCAATTAAACTCCTGGCCTGGGGCCGCGCCTCTCTGTGCCGGTGGAGCCCAGTGGCCCTAAAAGGCGCCCCTCCTGTTTCCCGGCGCCCCAGGAGAACCTCCATCTCATCTCTTGCATGAGCAGAAGATGCATTTAAATTAGAATGTAGGTCATGCCTCCAAGCCAGGCAGCTGTCTGCCCCATGCCTCCCAACCTAATCCACTTAAAATCGTGTGAGAGCGCCTGCTGTATGCGCACTGGGTAAGCGGAATTCGCTGCCGGATGGTGGCTCCCGCCCTGGTGTTTGAGGGCTGCGTCCAAGGGGCACGGCCAGCTGCCAACAGCTCTTTGCAGCTTCCTCTGTGGCCAGACCTTCTCCCCCAGGTCTGAGCTCCTCGGTCCCCACCCCTAGTTTGCTCCTCCTGGCCCCCACCAGTTACACCCCTTAACTTGCTTATCTACCCAAACTCACTCCTGCCTCGAAGACGGCTTCTCACTCCATTACGAATTACCAGACGCAAATGATTTCCCACACAGCTCCTCCCCGCACTAAGCTTACCTGGGGATAGGAATTTTAACTTTTTTTTTTTTTTAAGTGATAGATAAGCCCAGTTATAATTACAGGAAAAAATCATGAAAACAGGACTGCAGGAAGAAGCCGCTGGGGCACTTGTGTGATTATCCACACCACACCTGCCTGCCACACCTAACCACTCCTCCAGGGAAGGAACTCAAACCTGGGCCGTGCAGGAACACCAAGCCCCACTCCTGGAAGCGGCCCCATCTTGCAGCATCCGCAGGGAGCAGGAGGAGCCCAGCCACGGCCGTGGGCCCTGCACAACAGCTGTGTGGAGGGTGGGCGCTCAGGGAGGGGCCTCTTTCTCTGCCTCCCCTCCCTCTCTCACTGCCCTGAAGCCCAGGTTTGATCACGCGTGGCCCTTACTAGGAATCGTCTTCACTCTAATGTCGTCCACGGAGGGCGTCTCAACGGCCGTGTCAACAGAGCACTTGGAAATTGCTGAAATTGGCCACTTGGTGGCCGCACGCTGGATCCAGGAGAGCGCGCACGAACACCCCTCTTGCATTGCCCACCTTTCTCTGGGCTAGTCGGCTTTCCGTTGCTATGACAAAATGCCTCAGATAAACCAACTTAAAAGGAGGAAAGGTTTATTTTGATTCAAGGCTTCCGAAGTTTCAGTCCACAGTCTCCTGGCCCCGCGCCCTGGGCCCGTAGCCAGGCAGAACATCACAGCAGAGTATGGGGTGGAGCAAAGAGAGCAGAGGCAGAGACGAAGGGCCAGAGCCTCGACGTCCTTTTCAGGGCATGCACCCAAGACTCACTTCTGCCCACTGGGCTCAGCTCCTACAGGTTTCCCCTCCTCCAGGGAGTGCCGTGCCCTAGGGATCAGGCCTCCAGCACGGAGCCTTCGGAGACACGTGAGATCTCAACCATGACGTCGTCCAGACACAGCTTGCCCCGTTCCCTAGTTGAACAGGTCTGGAGGACAAGGCCGTTTCTCTTACCCGTCCTGCATCCTGCGCGTTCCGTAGAAAAGGCCCTGCCGGCGGAAGCTCTCTGGCTGTGAGCAACCTCAGCGTCCACCCAGATGACCTCCCATCTGCTCACGCCCACCTGCGTGCTGGGCAGGTGACAGGGACAGGAGGAGAATGACAAGCAGGGCCCTGCCCTCAGGGTGGAGACAAGTGACCAGAAGGAGCCCGAATAACCGCCTGGAGTCCCTGGGCTGGAATCCAGAGAGAAGCAAGGGCGGCCCCAGTGTGGCCACAAGGCCTCCTCAGAGGGACCTGAACTGCTCTAGACCTGCACAGAAGCTAAACCAAAGAGGACGGAGAAAGGGAGACGCTGAGGTGGACTGGGCCAGGCGGGCCTTCCCCGGCAGTGGGAGAGACTCGGCCCACCTGGTTCACACCCGCCCGGGCACTGGCCGTGGGACCTGGGTCAGTCGCTGATCTCTCCAAGCCTCAGCCCCCAGCTGGGGGACGGGAACAGCACTGTGGATTGTCGCTACCCAGAAGAGCAGCCCGTGGGAACGGCCGGCAGATGTAGACCTGCAGGGCCACCGCCTGGCTAGGGACCGTCCAGGTTCTGGTCCCCAGAGGGGAGGTTGGGCCACCCAACTGCATGCACTTTAGAATCCACGCACTGAACCTGCCGTTCTGCAAAGCACAGTCACCTCTGCGGTGCCCCTCGCCAGCCTTGAGGAGGGCCAGCGTGATCTTCCTGCCAGCCGAGGTCCCCAGCACTCCTGGTCGGCACACTCGGCACCAGTGGCCCTACCTCCAGCTTGCTGCCTTTAGTCAAGGGACCCTCTCTACCTGCCGGGCTTCCCAGCTTCCTGTCTGCTTCCACCCGGACCAGGAGTCCTCGAGACAGGGCTGCCCAGAGCCCCGGAGCGTGCACAGCACCATGGCCTCTGGCCACAGATGCCCAGGGCTGCCCTCGCCTGCCCCGTGGGAGGGCACAAATGTCCCCCGGAGGCACAGCTGCCCTGGCCGGGAAGCACAGGTGACACCCACCAGCTTCCAGCCCCGCAGACACCCAGGGACTGCGGAGACGAAAAGGAAGCCGGAGGCAGAGGAAGGTCGCCTGGCTCTGGGGAGCCAGGGGCAGAGAGAAAGCTACTGCCCTGATGCCTGCGGCGCCCCAGCTCCCGGCCGCTCCGCTGTCGGCGTGGTTCTGTTGGGTTCTGTTGGCCTCCCACGCTGGGAACCTTGTTTTTTTTTTTTTTTTTTTTTGTTGTTGTTGTTGTTGTTTTTTTTTTTTTTTTCCAATTTATTTTTCTTTCTTTTGAAAATGCAAACTAACAAAATAAATGTTTAATTTGCAAATCGCTGTGAGCACCCAAACACGGCAGTCCTGGAAGGGTGACCCGCACAGGCCAGCGTGGCCCTGCGGAGTAGTCCGCCCGGGCAGGGTGGGAGGCCGCGCCTCCGCTGCCTCCGCGAGGGCCGGGCGGCTGGGCAGCGTCTTGGCTCCCTGTGACCTTCCCTTGATCGAGTGTCATCACAGTGGTCACAAAATGATTTGAGCCTCTTTCCCAGTCTTTAAAATGCAGCGTTTGCCAGTTGCGCGACCAGCCGGGATGGGAGCCGGCCCCGCCCGCCTCTCCTCTCTCTTTGCTGCCTTCGCTCCCGGGTTAGGAAATGGGGAGAACAGATGTTTTATTCACAGTCCTGGAGAGGAGAATGGGTGACGGGTAGCTGCCGCTGTCACACCGCGCAGAGAGGGTCCAGCAAAGCCCACCTGCGCACAGGGGAGCAGGGCGCCCCGGCGCGGCACGAGGACCCCCCCCCCATGGCCTCAGGTTTTCTCCGCAAACGCTGCTCCCCGACCTCCTGGCGGGCGGGGACCTGGGTATTAGCAGAACAGGAACTGGAGCGATGTGACCCAGCCTCGGCCAGCCTTGCTGGGGACAGGACACACAGGCGGAGGGGTCTGAGCCTATGACAGAGCCGGCCAGGAGCAGCCTGGAGAGTCCGAAGAGGTGAGCGGGCAGCTGGGTGCCAGGGGGACAGGAGAAAGGCGCACGAGCCACCGAGATCCCGTTCCTCGCCGGGTCAGCGCGGCTTCCGGGCACACCTGGCGGTGACTTCACAGGTGCACACTCACATCGTCACCATGACGACTGTCCCTGAATTCTGCCACTTCCATCAGCTGGAATGGTCTACACCTGCTGGAAATGAGTCGTGTCTGCACCGCCCACCTGCAGCGGAAGAAAAGCCCCGCGGCAGAGGCGAGCTTGCGGCGGCTGTCCCAGGTGGGGAATGAATGTGGACCGTGGAGTTCGTGACCTCCGCCAAACCACAGGAGGCTCACGCCAGCCTCCTCTCAGATGAGGCCCCGCAGCAGCCCGGTTCAGAGAGACAGGGAGAGTGGCAGGTGACAGGGGCTTCAGGGAGCGGGAATCCCGGCTAGAGCTGGAGGGGCGCAGAGCTTCTCTTTCGCAAGATGGAAAGCTCTCTGGAGCCAGCAGCGGTGCCCTGCATGACACCACGGATGTGCTCAACACTACCCCCACTGGGTCATGGTGGAAAGGTGTGTGGGGTGTGTTACCACTGTTGAAAACAAAGAAAACAACAGAGTCCTTTGGTAAATGCATTGAAGATCTTGGAAATGCTGTACAATGGGGGGGGGGGGGGTTGAGAAATGAAATGCTGGGAGTGGAGGGAAACTTACCTTCCAGGCAGCCTGTATTTACTGTTTAAATCTTTTGTTACTGTGTATGTGGGTTACATTTTTAAATGTTTTTTTGTAATGTAAAAAAAAAAAAAAAATAATAACTAAGCAATTGCAATAGCCAAATGTGCTTACTTTAGCAGCACATACAATAAATACATTCTATATGCTTATGAGCCATTTATAAGTATGTATTTATATTAATATGTTGTGCTTTTATAAATATGTAATATGTATTATAAAGATAAATTTAGTGGCATATATTTAGCAACCTGTGACCTACTTTGCAAGACCAGAGTTCTGCTCTGTTACAGTTAAAAAGATTATTAGCTGCAGGGTGAAATGGGGTTGCAGCTTGTATTTTTCCACTATTACATAAGCAAATAAAACCACCAAACTGCTGTCTTTTTAAAAATATTCCTTCAAGACGTAGGACTCTTCCTCTGCATCTGCCACAATTCCCCCTTCCTCTTGAGGGGGACAATCATGCCTATTGTGAAAAGAAGTTCTGGCAACTATTAGACAGCCCGCTGGGTGGAAGTGGGAGGGAGTTCAGGTAAAACCAGGAGACGTGGCGGATTGGGGAGTGGAAAGGACCCCCCGCCAGCCACGCCTGTGTCCTGACTCCAGTGCTGTCCCCTGTAGGAGCCCTGTTTGGGGGTTGGCTTGAATTGCAGTTGACTATGAGCCGTGGAGATTTGGCCATTGTCGCCACCCGTAGTCTCACGGGATTTTGTTGCGGGATCTGGAGTGACTTGGCCGAAATTGCTGATCGGGTCAACGCCATTTTAGTGGTGTGTTTGGCGTGAGTTAGTTGTTAGAACCAGAGAGAAAAGTTCTCAGAATAAAAAAGCTGTTTGTCTCCAGTTTGCTTCTGAAGTTCTTCCCGCGGCTCCGGTGCTCCGAGCGCTTCAGGCAGCAACAGTCCCCACCCTCCCACCCAGAATCTCCCTGCAGGCACACCTGGTGCACATCCTGTCCTGGTGGCCTTTCTCAGCCCTGGTTCGGACTCAGCGAGTTAAGGGGCCCCTACCCCCGTGACACACCCCTGAGGGCCCCTGCTGGGTCTCTGGGTCTCATCTGGGGACACAGTGGAGCCAAGGGCCCGAGGCTCAGAGTTTCGGTCCCCCTGCTGATTCCTCCCTCGGCCCCGTGCACGCGCACTGCAGGAAGAGTTAGTCAGGGTCAGGGCAGCTCATCCGTGTCCTGGAAGTGATCTGTCCTGCAGTGGGTGCTGGTGACAGTGGATAGCAGAGGCTGAATAAGCCACAGAAGCCTTGATTCCGGAGGTACTGTGGAAGACGATGGCTGTGTCCCTTCCAGCTGCTATAACCAGACACACCACAGACCAGGAGGCCACGAACAGCAGAGATGTAGACTGCGCAGTCGGGAGGCTGGGGTCCCCGTCAAGGCGCCAGCCCGCGTGGAGCCAGGCGAGGGCTCCTCGCTCAGTCGTCCTCCCACCCTGACCTCACGGCGGGAGGACCAGCCGCTCTCTTTTCTAAGGCACTGACCCCTTTCTCACAGACCCCACCCTCATGACCTAATTTCTCCCCAAGACCCCACCTTCAAACTCATCACCTTGGGAATTGAGGATTCAGTGAACTGGGGGGACTCCCACCGCCTTCAGACCATAGCAGGCGACTTTATTGGGGTCATGTGCCCCAGGGCACTCGATCGATCCTTGCAAGGTGAGGAAGTGACCTCCTCCCCGTTGTGCTCTTCTGATGTCTCTGACGCGTCACTCACTCGAGGGCAGCAGGGAGACCCGGTGCTCCCCCCTCTGGCCCCTCTCTGTCTGGCTGTGCGTCTCGTTTCCACATCGGTGCCTCCCTAGAGAATGCTCTGCTAAACAAGTGTGTGTCAGCCTGAGGAAAGAGCAAGGCCATTTACAGAGGAAACACAAGGTAAACAGCAGAACAAATGGGCCCTTGGACGAGGCCAGACACGTGCGTGGCGTGCACTGGAAATTGGAAGTCTGGAACCCTGAACCCGAGGACGATCAGAGCAGCACCCCAGCACTGAGCGCTGGCCCGGGTGGGGCTCTGTGGGACAGTGCAGCGTGCCAACTCATGCCCCCATAACCAATGGCTGGGGAGGGGGCCCCTTCCATGCACCCCGACTCAAAGATGAAGAAATGATCCCTCTGGAAACTCAGAGGTGCAGCTCAGGTGTGGGGGGCAATGGTGGCTTCAAGGGCCCCGCCCCACACAAGACAGAGGGGCCTGTGTGTGTGCATTTGTGTGTTTGCTTCACTGATGGGTGGCGGAGTGTTGGGGCTGCAAGAACCCAGCCTAGACCCAGAGCGGGGGCTGAATGGGTCCCCCAAGATCCTAGGCTGCATCCCACCACTTGTTGCCGCCTGGAGCGATGGCCGCTTGCAGCTACGACGCCGCGGGAGAAAATGCGGAGGCAGGATGGAAATGAGAAAGTTCTTTTATTCTTCTCTCTTCTAACTTCTCTCTCCGGCTCCAACAACCTCTCCAACTCCAACTCCAAACACACCTCTAACTAACCCTCACCCGGTTAAATACTTTTTGCCTTAACAAGGACACGTGCTAACAGCTCGAGCTTACAGGTGCGTCACGCAGTGTTCACGGGCATAAAAAGATTCAGGTGAGAATATTTGAACACCTTTATGGCTCTCAGCTAGCCCCCATCTTAGCTATATACTCAATTAGGGCTCTTACATTTCCCCCCTTTTGTTTTAAAAGAGGGGATGCTCTAGGACATCCATGAGCAACCAACATTCTTACCCGTCATCAGATAATCAAGGCTGTGCCCTTGACGCCTGTCTTAGGTTGATATGTCGGCCACATGAGACTGTCCTGTGGATGGGTGACGACCTCATCCGGATCAACTGTGCCTGTCTTAGGTTGTCCCCCTCTGGGGATCTTACCCATCATTGGCTAACCAGCTGTCCAATCGAGCCCTTCAGGATCGACTGTGTGTTGACTCACAGCCATCCAATCATGAGGCGATGCTGCGGCTTTAAGGCGGCATGCCTTCTGCTGACGAGCCAAGTTCCATAGCGTATCGAGGTCTTTAAACAAATCAGCTGCCCTAAATTCCATCAAGTAACGCACTGAGTTCTCTAGACAAATACCCGCAAGGTATTGTCCCGTAATGTCCCAAATAATGAAAGATCAAAATGTCCACTTGTTATAACAGGTTGATCTAGGAGGCCCCATGCATGCAGAGCAGAGGCCACACTGCTGGTGAGATTGTTTGATGCTTGAGCAGCAGGGATGCTTGTAGCGACTGCGATCCCTGCAGCTGTAGCAGGAGCCATCTTTTTTATGTCTAAACAATGCCACCGGCAAGTCTTCAGAGCCCGCTACCTAGAAACTCAAGCATCAATTATTAAAGGAAAGGCAGTGCTATTCCAGCACTGAGTCAAGAGGCGAGTTGTCAAACTAAAAAATCTCTGCTCACACACATTGCTGCTTGAGCTCCCACAAACATAGGCTGGCAAAATATCACATTCAGAACAAATCAAAGAAAGAATGAGGGTATTTACTGCATTAAAGATAGATTAAAGAAAAGCTAAAAGCACTTTGGAAAAATAATTTGTTAGCTGGAACCCCGGAGTCTCTGCATACACAGCAACCTTCTATGAAATTACCTGTTGAAATAATTCAAATTAATCAGCTATTAAACAAATAAAGTTAATTAAAAATAAACAATCCCATGTCAAATACCAAAATATTAGGTTATACAGTATTAGTCATATTCTTTGCTGAAGAGAAGTCCCAGGGACACCTATAAATCAAAATTGAAGGTACCTTCACTTTTTAAATTGTTTACCCAAATTGGATACTCTAAACTTAAATGAATTAAAGTTATTTGGATCCATATATATATATATATATTTTTATAATTAAATTTTTTTATAATATTGATTTTCACAAGTACTTTGTTATTTGTGACGTCACACTGGACAGACACACATACAAACATATATTTGTGACGTCACGTTAACATGAAATTTAGACAAATGCACAGACATAAAGACATATATTAAAAAAAAATACAATTGTGTGCACACTAAAGAGAGATCTTTTCTTCCCGGCCAGGAGGAATGAGATTTAAATTGTGAATTTATTGGAGGACTCTTTTAAGGGAATCATCCCATACCTTCATCTTGGTCCTCTTGATTTTGTACTTATTTTATTAATCTTGATTCCTCAATAACTTCATCTTGGTCCTTTTGATTTGGTATCTGTTTTATTAATCTAGATGGTATCCATATTGGGGAGGATTCATGCTGTGGAAAAACACAAACAGATCCTCTCCCCAAATTAATACTGGATCTGGACCCTTCCATGCACCTGAAAGAACATCCTTCCAGTAAACCAAAGGTTTATGTTGTTGGTGTGGGTTCCTGTGTCTGTCTCTAGCCAAATATCCATTAGAATCTAAAGTTTAAAAATTTAAGGTAAACAGGGCAACTGCCAATCTGTCCCTAGGATTTTTCCAATTTCCTTCTTTTTGCTTTAATAGCATAATTTTGAGTGTGCGATTAGCTCGTTCAATTATACCTTGAACTTGAGGATTGTATGATACCTGTTTTATGGGCTATATTGAATTTTGTGCAAAACTGTTTAAAAGATGAGGATGTATATGCAGGGCCGTTATCTGTTTTAAGCATTTTGGGGATGCCCAATGCAGCAAAAGCTTGTAGACAATGAGATGTAACATCTTTAACTTTTTCTCCAGAATGTAAGGAAGCAAAAATCATGCCTGAGCATGTATCTATGGTCACATGAATAAATCACAATTTTCCAAAACTTGGCTCATGAGTGACATCCATCTGCCACAAATGATTGGGCATTAATTCTCTTGGGTTAACCCCATAATGTGGATTGGGCAAATGTGTCACACAATATTGACAATCCTTCACAATTGTTCAAGCTTGCTCCTTTGTGATTTCGAACCTTTGCTGTAATGTAGTACTATTGACATGAAATTGGGAATAGAACAAGGTAGCTTGTTGGACTGCTGAAAATATAAAGATTGTTTGAGTGAGGGCATCAGCCTTTTGATTACCTTCCTGGAGAGGACCAGGCAAATTAGTATGAGCCCTGATATGTCCAATAAATAAAGGTTCTTTACATTCCCATAGGAGATTTTGAATTTGAAAAAACAATTTAAAGGCTGGAGTATGTGGTGCTATTGGACCTGCTAGCTCCAATTTAGGGACAGCATGTACAATATAGTGGCTGTCTGAAAAAATATATTTATAGGCTGTTCTTTAAAACTTTCTAGAGCTATTATAATAGCTTCAAGTTCAACTAATTGGGCTGATTTTTGGCCAGTAATATGAATCATATTTTCTTTTTGAGTGACTACTGCAGCAATACCGTTAGAGGACCCATCTGTAAATACATTTAATACCTTAGGAATAGGTTGATTTTTTATTACCTGTGGAAATATAATTGGATGATTGACACAAAAATATAGTATAGGAGACTTAGGAAGATGGTTAACAAATTTTGCAGAAGTAGAGCATCTAGCTATAGCCCAGTCATTATCATTGAAGCATAAATATTCAACCTGTGATGATGAATAGGGAGTAATAATAGTAGCAGGGTGAATGCCAAATATTTTAGTAGAAGTCTTAAGTCCTTGAAGAATAAGTTTAGCCACCATGGAGGTATAATACTCAATTGTACTTTTAGGAGAGACGAGTAAATGTATCCATAATAAAGGTCCCTGTTGCCAAAATACTCCTGTGAGTGTATATTGTGAAGAAATAATAATCAATATTAGCAGTCGAGCAAAATCAATTCTGTCACAATGGGATCTTTCAATGGCATTTTCTATTAACTTTAAAAGCTTCCCTAGCATCAGGAGTCAATGTTCGCGGTGAAGATGGATCAGGGTTCCTGCGAAGGATATCAAATAAGGGTTGTAATTGTCCAGTAGTGAGGCTTAATGTAGGGCGAAGCCAATTAATGTCGCCCAGCAGTTTTTGGAAATCATTGAGAGTGGTCAAATGTTCTTTATTTATTACAATTTTTTGAGGCTTAATAAAGGCATCCATGATTTTAAATCCTAAATATAATATGGGAGATCTAGTTTGAACCTTTTCTTCAGCAATTTTTAATCCATATCTTTTTAAATTTTCTGTCTTATCACTGAATATGGTAAATAAGATTTCTTGATTAGGGTGAGCAAGCAAAACATCATCCATATAATGGAGGCACATAAGGTTTGGATATTTGTTCTTAATAGGCTGAATAGCTTTGTCTACATAGATTTGACATATAGTGGGGCTATTAGCCATTCCCTGCGGTAGCACTTTCCATTGATATCTTTTATCAGGGCCATTATTATTGATAGAAGGAATAGAAAAAGCAAACCTGGGGGCATCCAGAGGATGTAGGGGAATGGAAAAGAAACATTCCTTTATATCAAGGGTTATAAGATGGAAATTTTTAGGAATAGCTACAGGATTAGGAAGTCCAGGTTGGGTAGGGCCCATAATTTGCATGGTTTTATTGATTTCTCTAAGGTCATGTAACAATCTCCATTTTCCAGATTTTTTCTTGATTACAAATATGGGGGAATTCCAGATAGAAGTGGAAGGCTGTATGTGTCCTGCTTCTTGTTGTTCTTGGATTAATAGGTGGGCCACTTGTAGTTTTTCTCTAGATAGGGGACACTGAGGGACCCAAACTGGCTTATCAGAAAGCCATGTATTTTCAAAATTGTTTTCTCAGTGGCCCCTAGAAAAAATATCTTTTACCCTTTTGATGATGATTTAGATTTTTATTTTTAACACCTGCAGGCTTGGTTGCGAGGTATACCCCCATTTGCTGTAGAATATCTATTCCCCATAGAGTAACTGGCAAGCTGGTCAAAACGTAAGGCTGGAATGTTCCCTTATGCCCTTCATTATCTTCCCAATTTAAGACTATAGCACTTTGTGCTGGGGTGTTAGTATATCCCAAGCCTCTTAAATTAGTTGAGGCCTTCTGCAGAGGCCAGTGCTTAGGCCATTGTTGTAGATTAATGATGGAAGAGTCAGCCCCAGTATCAATGAGCCCCTCCATCTCTATACCTTGAAGTTTTATTTTGCACATAGGCCTCCGTGAACAATCCTGAACCCAGCAAGCCATAGGTCCCAAGCCAGTGGAACCAAATCCTCTATTGTTCCTATTCTGCGGCATACTCTTGAATGAGTTGTGGAAACTGGGAAGGAGAAGCAGCTGAGAAATTCTATCTCCTTGGTTAACAGAGCTAATGCCTCTAGGTGAACTAAACATTATTTTTATTTCTCCTTGGTAATTGGAGTCAATAACACCTGGTGTTACTTGAAAACCTAATAGGCTTTTAGAACTTCCCCCGAGGATAAGTCCTACAGTCCCTGAGGGAAGAGGTCCCCTGACTCCCGTAGGAATCAGTTGAACCCCCATTTCAGGTGTTATCACTATTCAGGTGGTGGAACAGAGGTCTAGTCCTGCACTTCCTCTTGTCCCTCTGACAAGGGAGTCAATGGGTAGGAGGGATTGTGACGAGGAATCATCTGTATGGATGTTTGAGGATATTCCTCATCTAATGCCTCGTACATTTGTGGGCCCCAAGGCATTGGGCCCCATGCCCCGTTTTTGAATTCCTGGACAAAACATTTCCATGGATGTCAAATTTAGAACGGCATTTATTGGCCCAATGATTTCCCTTTTTACACCTGGGTCAGCAGCCTAGGGCACGGTATGAGCTTGGTCTTATTTCTCTTTGGGGATATTGCCTAGAATATCCTGGTTGATTATAATAATTTTGTCTGGAATATCCTGACTGTTTATAATTTTTTTGTTGATCCCTATTTGTGAAATTTTGAGGGGAAGCACCTCTCGTTGCTGCTGCAATCACATTGCCTGTGACAAAGGCATCATTAATATCTTTACATAATCTAATGTATATGGAAAGGTCCTTTTATTTTTCCGTGGTCTTATAGCATCTTGGCAATATTTGTTGGCATTTTCATATGCCAACTGGACGACTAAGGGCATTGCTTGATCTACATCCCTGAATATTCTGCCTGCCGTTCTTAAAAGTCTGTCAGCAAAATCAGCATACAGCTCGTTAGGCCCCTGTATTACTTTTGATAAGCTGCCTTGCAAGTCACCTGTTCCTGGTAAGGTCTTCCAGGCTTTAACAGCGGCATTGTTTATTTGTGCATATACACCAGGATCATATTGCATTTGTGTTTGTAGTTCAGTAAACTGTCCTTCACCTGTTAGCATATCTACATTATGGTCTGGGAAGCCTGCAGTTTGCATTTCTTCTAGCTGTTTCTACACAAAGCTCCTGGAATTGTGACCTCCAGATCAGGTATTGTCCCCCACTCAATACTGCCTTGCATAACCCCTTCCAGTCTGAGGGGGTTAAAGTTAGCGTGTTAAGGGACTCCAGCATGCTCAACGTGAACGGAGCTTGAGGCCCATAGGTCATTATCGCCTCTTTGAAATTTTTTACTGTTTTAAAATCTAGGGATTGGTGGTATCTCTGCCCGTTTTCATTTTCAAATATTGGAAGGTCCCAATGTTCCTGCGGTTTTTGGTGTTCGAGGGCGCGTAAGTGCTCAGAAAGGCCGTTAATCTCTGCCTCAAGGGCACACATACACTCAGAAATACCCCTCGTGGTTTCTGTAATGGATTCCACCCATGAGGGCACAAAGGATTCCTCCACTGACGGTCCTTTCTGGTCCTCTTTAATTTCTTTTTGCTACTATCCTTAGTGGTCCTAACTGACTCAGCGGAGGCTACTATTACTATTACCCGATTCCTCACTACTGCTACTCTCACTGGTAGTAACATCCTGAGTCCCAGCTTCAATCGAGAGCACGTATCCTTGAGCTATCTCTAGTAAATCTTGAATAGCTTTAGCAGCTCGGATTTTTGTCATCTTTGAGCCCATTTTCAAAATTTTTCTCAGTTTTCTTACCGTGCCGATTCTGAATGCCCCGTATGGACCTCCACTTGTTGCCGCCTGTAGCGATGGCCGCTTGCAGCAACGACGCCCGCGGGAGAAAATTCGGAGGCAGGATGGAAATGAAAAAGTTCTTTTATTCTTCTCTCTTCTAACTTCTCTCTCCGGCTCCAACAACCTCTCCAACTCCAACTCCAACCACCACCTCTAACTCACCCTCACCCGGTTAAATACTTTTTGCCTTAACAAGGATACGGGCTAACAGCTCGAGCTTACAGGTGCATCACGCAGTGTTCACGGGCATGAAAAGATTCAGGTGAGACTACTTGAACACCTTAATGGCTCTCAGCTGGCCGCCATCTTAGCTCTCTCCTCAATTAGGGCTCTTACACACCAGGACACGCTGGCTGGGTTCGGTGGCGGGTGGGGGGCTTGGAAGGTGTGGGATCACCAGGGTGGTGCTCTGTGAGTGGCAGCAGGGCTCTCAGGAAAGAGGCCAGAGGGTGGCCTGTGGGGACACAGTGAGAGGGCGCCTTCTGGGACCAGGAGGCAGGTCCCGCCAGACCCCAGAGACGGCCTGGTCCTGGACTTGCTGGAGTCCCAGGGGAGCGTGGGAGCAGGGCGTGGCCTGCCAGGACTGGTCCTCGCCTGCGTCGGGAGTGGACACCTGGGTGTCAGGGCTGCTTCCTTCCCGTGGCCCGTGCTCCGTTCTTCTCTCTTTCTTCATCTCCTCTCCACTTCCTCCCCTCTCTCGTCTCTTTTCTCTCTCTCTCTCTTCTCCTCGCCCTGCCCCTCTGTTCTCCCCCATACACTCTTCAACACCGACCTCTGCCCCCAGCGGAGCTGGGAGCTGCCTCTCTGGGTTCTCTGGCCCAGCTCTGAGGCTGTCTCACTGCCTCTCTGCCCTCCGCGGCCCAGAGACGCTTGCCTATCGTCAGTCACACAGCTGAGACGAGTAGGAGCCTTCCCCAGGACGTGCCTGACATCGGCACGGGAGCTGGGTTCGGGTCCTGCCATCACAGCTCTGGTCTTGAACCAGGCCCTTCTTCTGAGGCTGGTACCTCCCGTACAGGGCCAGGAGCTGGTGCACCCTGGACAGCACGCAGTGCCTGGGCACCGTGGGCACTGGTGCAGGGGGCTTTCCCTCCTAACCCAGCAGGTCGACCCCCCGAGCAATCCTGAAGACGGAGCCGGGCAATGGCAGTCTCGGGAGCTGCTTTTCCTCCTAGGGCTCCCTCCAGGGCATCTGGGTGCCCGGGCTCTCTCCAGTACCATCTGCGGAGCTCGCCTGCAGGATCGTGGAGAGCGCCGGCCTTTGCCTGGGGAGCTTACCTCGTGTGCTCTGGCTTCCCTGCGCTAGGGAGGGCTTTTACTGAGTTCCAGCTTATGAAACAAGAAAGGAAAGAAAATCAGGCTGAGTGAGTAGCAAAGCACCTGATCGAGGCTCTGGTGGCCTCTGTGCCATCTGGGAATCTCCAGAGGCCCTGGTCAGCACAGTTGTGCAAACTGCCAGCAAAGCCCTGTGATGGGGGAGGCCAGGCGGAAGGGAAGGGTGGGGCCTGCCCCTGCCTGCTGTGTCTGCCGGCTGCCAGTCTTCCTGACACCTTCCCAGCCCCCACACAGACACTGGCACCAAACTCCATGCAAATAGGCATCCGTTTGGGGGCTGCTGTGTCCCCAGCTCCTTAAAACCTGCCCTGCACACAGGAGGTACGCAGTAGACATTTCTTGAAAGACTACGTGTCACATGCTGCAAATGAAGGTAGCTAGAAACCTCCCGGTGCCCAGAGGGCCCAGCGTCGCTGTCCCGCCCAAACAAGGCTGGGACTCAAGACAGCAGAGGGAGGAACAGCTGTCACGGCTGCTTTGTCACACTGGAGTGCGAGGAGGGCTCTGGGATCGAAACCATTTGTCAACAGGACAGTGTTTTCCATTTCCAGAGTGAACACAGTATTATTCAATTCCCCGCAGCCCTGGGTCCGGGGAGTCCCTCTAAACGGAGTTTACTTGAAAATGAAATTGCAGCCTCGAAACTGATTTCTCAAAGGATGCGGCTCATTTCGGCATCTTTACTCTCCATTCCGGCTGTTTCCAAGTCACCTAAGAATGGCTTTTTCTAAATTGAAGGTCCCCTCGGATGGCGCAGCTAGATAGTTACAGCCTCGCGCTGTGCATCTGGAAGGCGCCCCCGCCCCTGTCACGGCGGCTCCAGGGAGCCAGGCTCCTGGGGCATGTCCTTGCCCTCTGCAGCGGGGCCTGCTGGCCAGCAAGCGTGCCTTGCTCAAGACGGGTCAGGATGGTCAGCGCAGCCAGGCGAGAACCCGGCTCCCCAGAGGACAGAGCGGGGAACAGCGGTTTGGGTCCCACATTGATCTTCCCACTGGCTGCGTTTCCCCTGATATCTGACCCTCTTCCTGCGGCTACTGATGGCCCACGGAGGGGACATTTGTTCATGGCATCTGCCACCTCTGAAGGCGAGCTGCTCGTTGTCGGGACACGGGGAACCGTTTAAAGATGAGTGAGTCCGACGTGGCTTCCCGGGCCTGCACAGAGCGGGGACTTCTCCTGGAGCCCACTGGCCCCGGCGCTGGCTCCCAGAGCAGGCGTTCAGGCGGGAGGCGAACCCTCTGCTGTCAGGGTGAAGGCCCAGTGCTGACCGCCCTGCTGCTGCAGAGGGCAGACTGAGCCCAGGAGGCCCAACGACTGTGGCCAAGCCCACGTGTCAGCCGGTCGTGGTGGCCTGGCAGCAGAAGCCGAACCTGGCTGAGGTCGCCCTCGGGGACATGCAGTGAAGAGCAGGTGGCCACTGGAGGACAGGACAACAGCCACGGTCAGCCGGCATCGCCACTGCACCCTGCACTCTCCCTTCTTGACAGCGCTGGACAGCAAGGACCTGGGAGGACACAGCACCGGGCTCAGCCCCACTGGCCACGCAGAATCTGAGGTGGACAGCTCAGACGCCGCGACTTTAAAGTGGGGCAGGGGAGCCACCAGGAAGTGGCCACCCATGGCAGCCCCACGGGACAGCAGAAGGGTCATTCCTTCCGCCATCCTGTGCACTGTGCAGACAGACGGATGCTGGGGAGCCCTGAGGTGCTCCCTGAGTGTCCCACAGGACAAAGACCGTGTGCCCCGGGCTGCACGGCAGCCCCCGCCGCCCCATCTCCATGCGAGAGCCCTCTCGTGAAGTCCACGTGTGAGCCGTCACGGGGTCAAACACTCCGGCGTAGCCACGCTGGAGCCGCGGGGTGGCGGGAGGCCGTCCCCTTCAGCAGAGCCTGTTCTTTGTGGCTCGTCCCTTTCCTGTTAGGGACGTCCTCTGGGCCCCTCGTGATGGTCGTTCCTGAGCTGCAGATGGGTGAGCACAGAGGGGTGGTTCGTCAGGACGCTCGGCCCTGGCCTGTCCCTGACGCTGAGGGGAAATCGAAGGCAGGCTTGTCAGGGCGGGGGCCTGGTGCCTCGGTCCCCTGTTGAGCCACAGAACTGCCTCCCGTTGGGGAGACGGCAGCTGGCGTGTGGCCACCAGCCCGGCAGCCAGCTCCCTGCTCCAGCCTCGCCTCCAGCTCACGGCTGCCTCCCAGAAGCCATCAGCCCTCGGGGCCGTGTCCTCCCCAGAGGTTGCCAGGGGGTGCAGCTGGGAGGAACAGAGGCGCTTCAGGAGAGCCGGCGAGGCGTGGCCAGGCCTTCCGAGGATCAGGATGGTGAAGCCGGGGGCGCAGCAGGGACCACAGTCACCCTCCGAAGCAGTGCAGGTGTGGTCACCCCTCCCGCGCTTCCAGGAACTGTGCTGAGCCTCGGGGACACCTCAGGGACCTGAGAAAGTTTCTCACCTCCAGGAACTTACCCCTGGCAGGGAAGAGGACAAAATGAACAAAGAAAAGCAAGATCTGGGATGGGGCGAGTGCAGCGTGGGCCCCGGGGAAGCACGCGTGAGCCTGCTGTCCAACTGCACGAACGGACGTCACGACTTCTGTGCTGGGTGACAGGGTGGAGCCGGCCGTGCACTGAGAGCCAGAGGGAGCAGCCTGCAGGCTGGGGTGAGCTGGCGCCTCCGCGGAGCAGCCAGGAGCCCGCGCAGCAGCGCGTGACGGGAAGACGGAGGATGAGGAGGGGGAAAGAGGTAGTGACCAAGGAAGGACCAGGTCCTCTCGCTGAGGCAGGAAGTCAGGGAGACCTTTAGGGACAGAAGAGGCCTCGGGAGCCGGGCACGTAGAAAGACCTCCCTGCTCACGGGAGGGTCACCCCCCTGCTCACCCCCCTGCTCTTTCGTTCTTGTGGGGTGTGAGCGGGGCGGCAGGCCACTCCCCATGGTGGAAAGACAACCGTGGGGGGCTGGGGTTGTGGCTCAGCAGCAGAGCCCTCGCCTCGCACATGCGCGGCCCGGGTTCGATCCTCAGCACCATGTAAACATAAATGCATTGCACTGTGTACAACTAAAGTAAATAAATAAATACTTAAAAAAAAAAAAAAAAAGAAGAAGAAGAAGCCAGGCGCGGTGGCGCACGCCTGTAATCCCAGCACTTGGGAGGCTGAGGCAGGAGGATCGTGAGTTCAAAGCCAGCCTCAGCAATGGCAAGGCACTTAGCAACTCAGTGAGACCCTGTCTCTAAATAAAACTAAAAAAGGTCTGGGGGTGTGGCCCAGTGGTCGAGTGCCCCTGAGTTCAATCCCCGGTACCACAAAAAAAAAAAAAAAAAAAGAAAAGAAGAAAAAAAAAAGAAAGAAAGAAAGACAACCGTGGACAGTGGTGCGCACAGGTCAAGCCACAAAGCCACAGAGCCCGCGGAAGAGCTGGCTGGTGCCCTGCGTGACCCCCGCGGGACTGAGTGACACTTAGCAGCCGCCAAAGCAGAAGCTCCAGGAGCCACTGAGGCCCCGGCCTCCCACAGCAGCCCAGGGAGCCTGGGGGAGCGCCCGGCCCTCCCTGCGGGGCAGCTCCCGCCTCCTCCTGGCCCACGCAGCCCCCTTCTCCCTGGCTCTCCCTCCCACTTGTCCTCACCCATCTTCGTCAACCCTCTCTCTCCTCCTCCCCAGGACACTGCCCACCACTGGAGGGTTCTGTCTGGGAGACCAGTCCGCACGGTCCTTCCTGCTTCTCCTTTTAGTCCAGTTGCACCCAGGGCCTTCCCGGGAGCCCCACATCCTGCCGCGTCAGCTCCTCGCTCTCCTGGGAACCGGGAGGGACTGGGCCAGGGAGGGAGTGACCCCAGTATGCGCCTTCCCCGTGTGATGCCTTCTCCAAGGCTCATCTGTTCTAATAAAGAGACTTTCAAAGATGAAATGCGGACAGTAGTGAGGGCACACTTAAAAGCACGTGTCGAAGGGTGGAGTTTGGAGGACTCCGTGCCATTGCTGCCACCAGCAAAGGCAGGGGAGTCGGCCCCTGGTGTAGCCGCCTGCTGCTGCCGCTTGCAGCTGTGATGCCGCGGGAGAAAATTCGGAGGCAGGATGGAAATGAAAAAGTCCTTTTATTCTTCTCTCTTCTAAGTTCTCTCTTCAGCTCCAACAACCTCTCCAACTCCAACCACAACTCCAACTCTCCTCTAACTCCAACCACTCTCACTCCAACCACACCAGTCACTAACCCTCACCCGGTTAAATACATTTTGCTTTAACAAGGACACGTGCTTACAGCTCGAGCTTACAGGGGCGTCACACAGTGTCCACGGCATACAAAGATTCTTAGATGAACGCATGAATATCAGGTGAAACGCGAACATCTTTTATGGCTCTCAGTGAACCGCCATCTTAGCTATCTCCTTAATTAGCCCTACACCCTGGGGCCCCCAGCTGGCTCCCCAGGGGTCAGGACGCACCTTAAGTCCTCAGGGGTCTCCCTCATGAGGTCCTTCCTGAACCCCTGGGTGCCTGCTCCTGGTCAACTCCACCCTGTGCAGGTCTTAGCTCCAGGTCTGTTTCGGGGAAACCTCGGGGACCTCCTGGCCCAGTCGCCCCTAGCTGGGGCATGGCACTGGACCACCCTCGGGCTGAGTGGGCGGAGGTGCTTGTGTGGGGGTCGGGGTGGGCTGCGCTGGCCGGGGGCCCACTTGGTCGCAGTCCTTCACTCCGCAACCTGCAAACTGAACTTTCCAGTGTCCCTTGCTAACTGGGTTATGGAAGGGGACTGCCATAATTGGGTCCCTTGTCACCTGGGTTACAGCAAGGGACCAAGCTTGCCAACTGGGCTATTGGCTCTGTTTAGACAGAGGGCGGCCCTGAGGGAGGGCTCAAGGAGGAGAGAGGACCAAGGACGCCAGGGCCTGCCCTCAGGAAGCGGCCCTGTCCTCCACGGCTCCGGCCCCACAGCTCTGCTCGGGGACCCAGCTCCTGCGTTCTCCCCACACCCACCCGACCTCGTCCCTCACCCCTGGCGGCAGAAGTGCTTCCCCTGCTCCCCCCGGCCACCCACCACCCCACTTGCTCCTCGGCACCAGCGCCACCTAGTGCCTGCAGCCCGTCCCCTCCACAGCGCCTGCCGCACAGGCACAGCTCTTCTGTCCCAAGCAAAGCGTGCGCAGCGTCCAGCAACCGAGGCCCTCTGTGCCTCTGGCTGTGGGCTGTCCATGGCACCAGGAGGCCCAGGGCAGGGCCGGGGGGCCAGGGCACTTGGGCCTGCCTCCACAGTTGTGCTGGGAGGAGACTCTCGCTCATCTTGCTGCTGCTGATTTGGGTACGAGAATAAGACCTTCATATTTGATACTGTTCCCTTAAAAACCAAACCAAACAAACAGCAGTGCTTCTTTACCCTACCTGCCCACAGGATATCCTCAGAAGTTTTGCCACAAAAGAAGAGGGACATTCAGGCCTGTCGCGACATTATAAGGGGTTGGAGTCTTTAACCTCCCTGTACCCAGGATGGACCTCTTTTGTCCAGCAAAAGAGGCCAGAAAGGTCTACAACAACGAAGAGGCTAGATTGGGAAAGGGGAGGCCGCCAATATTCCCTCCACCCGCCTTTAAAAGGCTCAGGAACATACCGGGGAGTCCAGTCAAAGGGTGCAGGAGCTCATTTATTGAAAAGGTGGACCATGCTTTATAATGGGCCATAGCCAATCAGTGGCCAGCAGGGTGGTTCTAGTTCTCACAGCCACGCCCCCTGCTTAGCCTAGGTCCGGTAACAGGGCGTGGGAATGTGGCAAGCAGCCGGAAAGCCAGAGCTTTTCCATCCCCTTGGCAGACAGGGTAAGGTCCCAACACAGGCCCCACCCATGATAGTCCAATCTGAAAGAGAGAGGGAAAGGCCGCTTTTAAAAAGCACTGCTATCTTCTTAAAGGCAAGCAGACCCTTCTGCCACGGGTCCGGGTCAAGTATCTTAAACAAGACGGCAGAGATTCCTAGTTCGGCTTCTTCCAGAGTGCTCGTGGTCTGCACCCCCAAGTTCAAAGAGAAGGGGACAGCTTGAGTGGACAGCCTTCTCAACTCCAGGGGAACAGACCTGTTTGGAAATGCCGTTGCAGTCAGGTGCCAAAGAAGAAAACCCAAGGGCCCAGGGCAGAGCAGCCACAGGCTTGATGGCGTGCCTCCCCCGGGCACGCCACTCCTCGTGCCTACAGCCCAGAAAGCACCGAGGGAACAGCAGGTGTCTGGGGACTCCTGGGTCGTCCGCAGGTGCCGTGGACCACCGGGGCTCTCTTCTGCACCTCTCGCACAGTGTCCAGCACAAGTCCGTGTTGGTCAGTGCCCAGTGGCTGGATCATGGATGAATGACACAAATCTGGGTAGGGGAAGCCTTGTGCTTTCAAAGCGAAAAAAAAACCTTTCCTTTATTCCTTCAGGGCCTTCTCATCTCCACAGTCAGAGCCAGCACAGAGACCCGCAGCTCATCAATCACAAACATTAACCGTAGATTACAATTCTGCATAGTTAATTCAGCCTCCTCTTTATGTATTTAGTAGAGCTTAGCAGGCGTAAAATTCAACAGCAAGCTTTGGAGCGGATCCAGCGTCTGTCTTCTGTGCTATTTGGAAAATGCAAAGTTTCAGGAACGGACCTCGGAGCGCGTCTGCGCTGGGGGACCTCCAGGGTCCCTGCCTTCGCTTGGCTCCTGGAACAGGTTCAGCGCTTCTGGAAGAGCTGATAGCTTCCCGGGATGCGCCTGCACTCCCTTCCAAGGAAGCAGAGATTCCGACTCCCCTCCTGAGCACAAATTAATATTAGCCTGACTAGTGGAAGGAAAGAACATCGCGAGGTGCGGGGAGCTTGGCCCCGGGAGCCGCCGCTCACGCACCACGCGTTCAACAGATAGCTGTGGATCCGGGCAGTGACGGGACCTGGGGAGGCGACGGGAGGGAGGGACGTCGTGCTGTCATGGAGCCTGCCTTGGAGAAGGAGAGGCCCAAGGTCCACCGGGTGCAAAGGGGTGCACAGCGTGCCCTGTGGACATGTGAGTGAAGGGGCTGTGGGGGCCCCCGGTAGAGGCAAGGGTGCCTCGTGAACGGCAGGGTGCGCGCAGCGAGGGCCAGGCATCGTGGGAAGCGAGGGCAATGCACTTGGCGTGTTTGAGTGGCACCAGGGCCCGATGGGAGCTGCCGGGGACAGCGAGGAGAAGAGGGAGCACGGGGAGGCGGAGCTACGACCAGGACCTGAGAGACAGGACACGTGGGTCCCGGGGCCGGGCTCTGCCTGGGCACTGTTAGCCGTGCTCAGCGCCAGCTGGGGAAGGCGTGGGGTCCCCACGGGCGTGCCCCGGTGTGCACAGCAGCACGTGCCACCCCAGGCCTCCGTTGTCCTCCGCGCGTCTCCCCCCAGCCCCTGCAGGAGTCGTGGCGGGGCCGGGCCAGGCTGGTCAAGGCATTTCAGGTTGAGGCTTGGTCCGTTCGGCCCGTGGGGCTCTGCAGGGGTCCCTGCAGCCTTGGCCCGGCTGGACGAGGCTCATTGTGGCTCTGGGCTGAAAGGGACACCGGGCCTTCGGGCCTTCTCTCTGACGGCCTCACGCGCAGCAGCAACCTGCAATTTCTTCCTGTGTGCCAGGGTGGTGGGTGCGGAGGCCGACCCTCCCCGAGCAGCCACGTCCAGTGGTCTCTGTCCACAGGCCGTGCCATCGTCCTGTCCACCCACCCTCCTGCAGGGCATGGGGCCAGGTGGAGGTCTGCCTCTGTCCCCCTCTCAGCCCCCTCAGTGCACGTCCTTGGAGCTGGGCAAATGTCTCCCTGCATTCTGGGCATTCTGGGCCAGTCAGGACTTGGTGGGCTGCAGGGGGGGTGGGCTTCTGGGCTCCTGTCTGCTGTTGGCATCCACGCTCTGCCCCACCTGTGCCCCATCTGTGCCGTGCCCTGCTCAGAAGAGCTGTGGCAGCCACGTCCCTGCCAAGTGCCACATAACAGACACCCCTGTGCCCTCTGACCCCACGTAGCCAGTCGTACTTCTCCTGAGTAGAAACGCCCTGGGCAGCTCCGCCACGGGCACCGTCTTCCCCTGGGGCTGGACGGCAAGGGCCTCTCTCTCCACATGGCCCGGGGTCTGCGTGTCGTGGTGATGTCACAGCAGTGCCCCCCGAGAGGAAGGTAGCTGCTGCGGGCCGTGGAAGTTCTGCGGGATCAGCTCCACGGTGCTCCGTGGGCCAAAGTGGATCACAGGGCCAGCCGCAGGGAGGGGGGCCGAGGCTCTGCTCTCGATGGGAGGCACAGCAAAGTCGCCCCTGAAAGAGACGGGCAGGATTTGCGACCACTAAATAGCCTCCCCTGGGGCCTCCCCTTAAGTGGGTCGGACAGAGGGCATTCACATGGGAGCTAGAGCCCGAGACGTGACGGGCTCAGCGCGCCGAGGGGCTGCGGTGCTTCAAGGACGCCATTGGCATCCATATAATTTGCAGTAAAGGAGTCTCTTTCTTCATCTTCCCGTTTCTTCCCTGCTCCCATAGCTTCCTAGGCTTTGCTTCTTTAGAGAGAAGGAAAATGTCTGTCTGCTGTGTGTTTGCGTTTTAAGTCCAGGCTCGCACTGGCCACGGGCAGGCTTCCTAAGCGCTGCCCCTCCAGCCGCTGCCCTGGGCCTGGAGTTCTGCCTGGTAACCGGGGAGAGCAGGAAAGAAAGAGGGTGAGCAGCAGGTCACCCCGCTCGGCCAGGCCCCGTCCTTGCTTGGCACCGGAGAGGCGGTCCCTGGTGCAGAGTCACGAGAGCAGAACAGGCGCTGGGGCCCCGCCGGCCCTGTCCTCTTCGGAACTGGGTTTCTCGGAGGCTCCAGATGTGTAGCCCTTCTTCGTCCCCCTCATCCCTTTCTCTGCTCCTCCCTTCCTGCTCCATGCCCTTTCCTCTGTCAGTTGGATCAAGGGTTCGTGGTTGCCTGTAATTTGTAGCTCGAACCCACGTCCACCAGTGTGGCCTGGGGGCTGGGGGCAGGGCATGGCCCCACCTTCATCACACGCACACGAAGCAGAAGGAATGAAACGGAGCCTGGGGCCGTCCTGACCTCCTGGCGCAGCCCCGTCCCAAGGTCCCTTCTTCCCTCTGTCCCAGTTCTCTCGGCAGCTCTCCTCCCTGGAGGGGAGGCCAAAGTCCCTCTGGCTCTTAAACACGGCCCCAGGCTCTGCTTTCTTGCCAGATAGAGTCCACTAGATAAGAGGCTGGGTAGATTGAATTTCCAGTGTTCCAAACGTCATTGTGACTATTGGGGGAATTTATTTGCTTTTCAGTAAGAGCTTCTTTAAGCCAATTTTGAAAATTTCTTCCAGGAGTCGCTGCACTAAGTGCACGTGTTGATTTCAGCAAGGGGTGGCTCTTGGGTGTTTCCTGGAGTCACAAACGTGTGGAACTTCCTCTTTACTCCTCCACCAGCGGCACAAGCCCCTCCTGAGCTGGGTGGAGGGTCCTTGGTCTGCTCTAAGCAGAATCTTAGTGGAGGCTTGGGCTGCTCCGAGGCAGTGGGAGGCAGACCACAGGCCACCCACACCCTGACTCCTTCCTTCCTTGGTCCCAGCTGCCAGCATCGTGGGCACCGGGCACAGTGCCAGACTCTCGGGTCACGAGTCAACGTGCAGAAGGTGGATCCGAATGAACCCAGCTTGCGACGGGCAGCACAGTCCCGTGGCGGCTACAGCCTGCTCTCAGGGAGCCCCTGGGCAGGCTGGGTGGCCGTGCGGGCAGCGCTGCGGTCCTGGGCACAGGCGCGGACCAGTCCTGCTGAACCAAGCACAGTCACCAGTGCTGACGCTTGCTGGTGCCGAGCTCTGTCCCACGTGCTGGGGCATCATAGTTCACCCTCACGTCAACTCTGTGACAAGGGATGCATTAGCAAGTGTCTCAAATGGAGACACTAAGGTCAGGCTGTCCTCACTGGCCCGCCCACAGGCTGGGGAGGCCGGGATTCGCACTCGGGCCCGCCCGGGGTCCTGACTGTCTCCCTAGAGAGCCCGTCCCTACAGCCTCGGTGCTAACTGCTCCGTCCTCTCCCTCCTCCCTCCCTCTCTCGCATCCTTCCCTCTTCCCTCCCTCATCCCCTTCTTCCCTCTTTCTCTTTCATTCCTTGAAATAAATGCCTCCTAGAGCCCCAATACCTGGAGCCCCTGGACTGCAGCTGCTCTTAGTTTGTAGCAGGAGGACAGGGGGCCCAGGGGTGCTCAGGACCCACGAAGCCCTACCTGTCTCTGGCTCACCCCTTCGGAGTCCTGGGGACCCAGTTGGAAAATCATGCTGCACTGTCTTTAGGACTGGCCTCTTCCGCCTCAGGGAAAGTGCTTCTGCAAAGTGTCCCCAGAAAGATGGAGGAGGCCTCGTAGACAGAGGCGTGGAGGAACCCCTGGCTGCCGGAGTTCCCAACAGAGACAGCGAATGGAACTGTCCTCTGAGCTCCATCAGGGCTGAAAGGTCAAGGCATGCTTAAGAATCCAGAGATTCCATAGAAAAGCACAGGTTCCCAACCTCTCTAGAACCGTCTTTCTCTTTTTATTTATTTATTTATTTATTTTGGTACAGGGGATTGAACTCAGGGGCCCCTGACCACTGGGTCACATTCCCAGCCCTTTTTTGTATTTTATTAGAAACAGGGTCTCACTGAGTTGCTAAGTTCCTCGCCACTGCTGAGGCTGGCTTTGAACTCTCGATCCTCCTGCCTCAGCCTCCCAAGTACTGGGATGACAGGCGTGCGCCACCGCACCCGGCAGAACCACCTTTCTCTGCCCGGCCCCCACAGGCAGCTGTCGCGGGCACACAGCAAGGCCACCCTTGGAAGGAACGCAGGGCCCTGAGCGCCGGCCTCTGCTCCCCTCTCCACAGTGCTGTGTTCCGCAGTGGTTCCCGTCCCCAAAACCTGATGCATCCCACGTGCTCCGAGATGAAGAAGAGAGGCTGGCCGGCCACATCCTCCGTGAGCATGTCCCTGTCCCCTTGACCCAGGGGCTCATCCTGATGTCACCCTGCCTGTGATTCTGCCCAGCTCTCAGACAGCTGGAGTTTTCCTCCCACTGTGAACTGTTTTATTATTATTATTATTATTATTATTATTATTATTATTATTATTTTTACTCTGAAACAGAAATTGAGCTTAGTTGGCTCAGAGTGCCGAGAGCCCCGGGCGGGGGGACCACAGCATGTGTCCAGCTGGGGCGAGCAGAGCGACTGCCCTCTGCCCCTGGTGCAGACCCACCCCGGCCAGAGTCGGGGTCTCTCCCAGCACTGGCGTGAACCACACACCTGTGGGGCCGTCGTGGGGTTTGGAATGATGCGTGCGTAGACCCTGGTCCCGTGCCTGGCACGTAGTGAACCTCGTGCACAGCAGGGTCTTCTTTTCATTCCTGTGTGTGATTGAGGCCGGGCACAGTGGTGCCCACCTGTGATTCCAGCGGCTGGGGAGGCTGAGGCAGGAGGATCGTGAGTTCAAAGCCAGCCTCAGCAACTCAGCGAGGCCCTAAGCAACTCAGTGAGACCCTGTCTCTAAATAAACTATTAAAAAGGGCTGGGGATGTGGCTCAGTGGTAAAGCACCCCTGGGTTCAATCCCTGGTTCAACAAAAAGAACCCACGTCGGGCAGGTAACCTCATTGCTCATGAAAATCATACCACCCTGTCCTTCAAGGCCAGGGAAAACGCTGCTCCTTCTCCTTCCGAGTCAAGCCGCGGTTCCCAGCCTTGGCCGAGCTGCAGTACCTGTGGCTGCGGCAGGGGACGCCTGCCCCTGCGGACCCCTGCCCTCCCTGTGGTGGGAACACCCGTGTCCCGTGTGGGTGATGCTACTGAGTCTCGGAGAGATGATGACAGCGTTGGTGACCGTCACAAAAGAATTCTGCAGGAGAATGCAGCAGGGCACAGGCGGGAGCCGTGGCAGACTCTGCAGCCTGGCACCAGGACAGGCCTCCCCTGGGGCACCCACGGACCGAGCCCATGGGCAGTGGGAGTGTTGTCACGTGCGGTCCCGAGGAGAGACAAGCGATTGCTGAGAGGAGCCCATCAAGGAGCCGGGCAGCGGCGGGCGCTGCCATCCGGCCAGGCCCCTCCTCCGGGGCAGGTGGGGCGGTCCCAGGTGTGCTCGCTGGGAGAACAGGAGTAAGTCCTGGAGACACAGGAGCGCCCGTGGCCAGGGAGGAGAGCCCAGCTGGGCCTGGCCAGGGAGGAGGACGCCCTGGAGGCAGGGAGCGGGCTCAGGTGCCAGGGCCTTTGGTTGCTGGAGCAAGAGCGCAGCTCCCTGCTGGGAAGCACTTCAGACCCCAGAGAGCTCACGGTCCAGACCTCGGGCTCACCTTCCCGTCCAGAGGGGCCGCTGGCATTTCATCAATCCTGGTTCTCCCGGCCCCACGGCGGGCTCAGGGGGCTCATGGAAGATCCTCGGGTCCCAGAGCTCGGGCTGGCACAGTGACCTGCCGTGACCTCCAGCTCGGCCACCGCACAGTGCCGGGCGCGTGCGGTGAGAGCCGGCCCTCGGCTTGGAGCCAGCCCTGGAGGCCCCGCAGGTGCGTTTGTGGCTGATTCTCGCCCTGGCACAGGGGAAGGCGGCACCCGTCAGCCCAGCCCCAGCGCCCGCCCGGGAGGCCGCTGCGAGCGTCTCTGGTGTGTCGTGGTCGCTGTGTCCTGGAACACCCGCTTGACTTTGCCTGCAGACAGGTGGCCTCCCCGAGACGCCAGCCTGAGATGGTGCCCACGGCTGACCCACTGCTTGGGCAAGCCTGGCCTGAACCTCAAGGCTCCCCAGGACCCTGGCCAACTGTGCAAACCAGCTTGGGGCCTGTGACGCCCCTCCTTCCTGGTTCTCAGTCCCTCCCTAGTCCTGCTCAGCTCTGGTGATTGAACAGCCGTGGACAGCGCGGCCGCCTCCCTTCTCCAGCCCACGGCAAGGACCAGCAGACTCCCCCAGGAGGGTCCAGATGGCGTGTGCTTCAGGACGTGCAGGTGATGCCACTGCTCACGCCTGCTTCCGTGTCACCAACACAGCCACCGACAAAACGCAAACTCTCCCACAGGGCTCTGCGCCAATACACTGTGACCTGCCAAAGTAGGCAGCTGCTGGGTTTGGTCAAAGGACACAGCTGGTGGTTCCCTGCCTTGGGTCCCTGTGAGGTCGTGTCTGGCCACAGGGGAGGGTGCCGAGGAGCACTGCGCTAAGGAGCACGCGACACGGCGCTCCGTATTGATGCTGCCCCTCGCTGTCGGGTGGACGAAGCCACTTTTCCTTTCCAGGCCTAAGTCCCATCACCTGCACATCAAGCTGGGGCCGTCACTCGCTCTGAAGCTGCACCAGGTGAGCTTGCTGCACACCGTCTGCCCCCGGACACGCGGTGTTGCCGGAATCCGGCGGTTCAGACACAGGCCTCCGGCCGAGGAGCCTTCTGAGCACACGCGGTTTTGCTAAAGTACACGAGGCAGTTCCAAGAACCTCTGGGCGACTGGGAGAGCGCTGAATGGAGGCTACCAACCTCCCGCCAGAGCCAGAGCAGGAGGGATAACGGAGACCAAGCGGTGACCGGGCTCTGCAGAGACGCCAGCACCAGCAGCTGAGAGCCCGAGGGCCACGGTGCCAGGAGCACCCCCAGCCGTCCCGAAGAACCCGGAACTCAGCTCTCCAGGGAGTCCCGGCCCCTCCACTCTCAGGACGTCTTCTGTCCCTGAGCCCCAGATGGGCGGGGCCTGCCAGGGGGACCCTACTGTGAGCCTGCATCTGGCACAGGGGAGCCTGGGAGTGGGAAAGGCCTCTTAGTCCCCAAGGAGAGAGGGAGGGACCGGCGGGGAGGGTGGGTGTCCGAGGTGGTATTGCGTCTGTCGCAGCTGTGACACTGAATGTGAGGTCCCGCTTAGTCACATGGTCACAGGGATACACGCAGCAACCATCGGGCCCACGGGCTTCTCCTCCTCAGCAGAGCTGCTAAAAACGCGTTCAGGGGCCTCCTCAAGGCAGACGCGGAGGTCGGCTCCGTGCTCAACCCCGCAACCCCAGACCCGTAACGTGCGCGGCTGCTTCTGCATCCTGGCCGCCCACCCACCCTAGGCTGGAGGGGCGGCTGCGCCAGGTGCCCCACCAAGCCCTGGCCTGTTCTTTGTCTCCATAGTCTGAGGTTGCCGTGGATGGGGTGGGGAGGGACGGGGGTCCCCGGAACGAGGCCAGCCTGACGCCGCGCCCTCTGCTTCCTTGCAGAAGCAGCAGCCTGTTCAGCGAGGTCGTGCAGATGAGCTTTGAGATCGCCAGCTTCAGCAGCCTCTCGGGGACCCAGCCCATCACGTGGCAGGTGGAGTACCCGCGGAAGGGGGCCTCCGACATCGCTGTGTCCGAGATCTTCATCAGCCAGAAGGACCTGGTGGGCATCGTGCCGCTGGCCATGGTAAGACGTGCTGCCCGGCCGCCCTCCCTCCCAGGACGCGTGCTGTCAGCTGTCGCAGCCCCGGGGGCGGGGGTTGCAGGAGCCCTGTTTGGGGAGATGGCTTAAATTGCGGTTGACTACGGGCTTTGGACATGTTTGGGCATTGGCGCCTTCCGTAGTCTCACGGGACTTGGCCCAGGATCTTGCGAGACTTGGCCGGAGATCTCGAGGGACTTGAGCGAGATTGCGGAGGAGGTCTGCGCCATTTTTGGAGGTTAGAGGAGCGTGGACGGCGTGTCGGGGTGTAGTTAGAGCCAGAGAGAAAAGTTATCAGAATAAAGGGCTGTTTGTTTCCAGTTCGTCTCTAAACTTCTTCCCGCGGCTTCTTTGCTCCAAGCGGCCATCGCTTCAGGCGACTACATGGGGTGCTGACCCCCAGCCTCCCACCTTCCTCCAGGCCGGGAGGGGCCGCTCTTGACTTCGTCAGCCCAGCCTTGGCTGTGAGACCTCGGTGCCGCCACGCCCGCCCACCTCTTCTGAAGGCCAGCCCCGCTCTTCTCCTCTGCTCCTTTGCTATTAAGAAGCTCTGTGGGCCAGGCTACGCTGTGGCACCAAGGGACCTTAAGATCCTGGGGACCTAAGGCAGCAAGTGTCACTCTTGGTTACCCGGCAGTCCTCGACGGTCAGGGAGCTCTGGCCTATGTGGTCCCTCTTCCTGCTCCCTACTCCACGCGGGGAAACCCGCGTCCCTACTCCTTCAGTGCCCTAGGCTGAAGGAGCTTGGTCTACAGGGGACTCCAGAAGGCTCCTGGGGGGCTGCAAGTGGATCTGAGGTGCACCATGCAGACAGCTCAATGCTGTGCCTCGCCCTGCTGTCCGCTTGTGCCCAGTGACGCTTAGCACGCACCTGCTGGCCTGTGCTGCGTTCAGGGTGACCGGCAATGGGTGGATCGGGGTTCTTTGGGTATCAAGGGCTACAAACACAACCCAACTTAAACTTGGCTCACGGAACTTCCCAGTCTAGAAAAGTGTTTCTCGAGCTGGGTACTCAGGACCCCGGTGCCCTGACAATGTTGTCGAGGAGGGTCGTGTCTTCTCTTCCCCCCGAGCTCTGTGACTCTCTGCTAGAGTGAGTCACAGGGTGGCCCCGACAGCTCCAGGCTGGCACCTCCATAGCATCACATCCAGTAGGAAGAAACAAATCCTCATTGCACACACGCACACACGTCCCTGGCTGGCTCTGAAGATCATCATGACCGATTGGCTCTGAGCTGGCCTGAAGCCAAACACTGCAGGCAGAGAGACACCGTGCTCGGCGTGGCCAGGCCTGGGGAACCTGTCACCCCAGGACAGGCGCAGGGTCACCCTGAGAGCCGGTGGGTGTGGTGTATCATGGGAATTCTGGCTTTCCCTGAAAGGTGGGGAACGGACACTGGCCAGTGACGCCAGGTGTCCACCCAGAAGGCACGTCTGTCAGGAGGATTTGCAAGCACGGAGGTTGGAGAATGGTCCCTCTTGGCTTATCATGTCCACTGTACCACGGGCCACGTGGGATCTACTGCCTGAACCCCACACAAGCTAGCAGCAGCTTTAAACGCTTTTAATGTCTGCATTTTGAAAGGTTGTGTACAGTTTCTTACTCCGCTCAGCGTTGCTTCTTGGCCTCTCACCCTACAACATTGACTCCCAGGCCCTCCAGAGAGAAGGTGTGCAGAGTAGCACACGCACCGGCATCGGTTAGAGCATCAGTGCTCCGTTCCTATCCTGCCTATTGGCAAAAGATAAGACACTCAAGGATGTTGAAGAAGCAAAAACCATTATAAAGATACAGGACTTTCTCATGGCCTTTTTTCAAAACGAGAATCCTCGTGGTGGTGAGATATTAGCAGAATGGTCATTGGGTTTTGGAAGGCCTCTAAGACAAGATGAAATGGCTACTCGCGTGGAGCCTGGATCCTTTCCTCGGCAAGCTACTGAACGGGAACTCAGACCGGCTTCCTCTCCGAGGGCACGGGTGGGCACGCAGCTCTGCAGGACGAACGTGGAGCTCAGGGCTAAACACTGGGCGGAGAGTCCAAGTGACACCCCCCGTTGCTTCCCTGGGACCCGCAACTGTGCGACGCAGCTTGGGACGCCAGGGCTGTGCCAATGGGGACAGCGAATGGGGGCAGCGTGGGGGACTTCTTGTGTTTCTGTATTTCCTGAGCATTCGGGGCTGACAAAAAACATTTTGAGGCTTCTATTCTTTGACATAGGAAGAGAGCAATTCCATCTCAAAGGATTTGTTTTCAAGATTGAGTATCAACTGATGTATAACCAGCCCCAAACTGAACTTTCTTTGGAAGTAACTAGCGATAATAGAGAAAAGTTTCTCACTAGAAGATGAGAAATTAAAAATAAAAAAACTGCCAGAGAAACTATCTCTTGACTTGTGCGTCTGCAGCCAGAGCGACAGGTGGCCAGGTCTTGGAAAAGGTTAAGTGAAGGGCTAGGGTTGGAGCTCAGGGGCAGAGCGCTTGCCTCGCACGCACGCGGCACTGGGTTCGATCCTCAGCACCACATAAAAATAAATAAATAAAATAAAGATATTGTGTCCATCTACAGCTAAAAATAAATTTTTTTAAAGAAACTTAAAAAAAAAAGTTAAGTGAATTTCCCAGTTCCTTGCTCATTTTAAAGAAAACGGGGCAGGGCACATCCTGTGTGGTCGCTTCCGCGTGTTCTGAGGAGGGGCCGTGGTCTCCTTGAGAAGAAAGGGCAGCGGCCCTCACTGGACCTCACCCAGCTCTTCCCTGGGCCGGGCACAGGTTGTGCTGGGGGGTGAGCAGGAGACACCTGCTTGCCCAGGTCAGCAGGCACTCTGGTGGCCCGACAGGGACACATAGGTAGACATTTCACAAGACACCATCAGGTAGTGACCGGCGGCTGCCGGCAGGTGGAAGAGGGACGACAGCACTCCTCATTGAGACGGGTTTCCGGCTGCATGGTCCTGGAGACTTTCTCCTTACAGTTCATTACAGTTCTTGAAAACTTGAACCTAAGTTTTAGGCCCAGCCTAGGGACGACAGCACGCCTCATTGGGACAGGTAGGGAAAGAGGTCGCTTGCCCAGGACTGACTGGTGCATCAGGACTGAATTTCCCAGGACGCGGCGAGTTTGCTGGGCATTTTGAAGAGTTTCAGTTTTCATCATGATGGGTGTAAGAGGAAGTCACCTTCCTTACCCAGAAACACGTGGGGACCTGGGACTTTCTTTACATGAGCTTTTGAAATTCCTAGGACGTTTCCCTCACTCTCTGCAATAACATGGAATTAAAAACAAAGTGTCTGCCAATCACTAGCGCTGTGTGAAGGAGACTGCTCCTTGTTCTTGAGTCTGCAGAATGGCGACTGAACACTCTCCGGTGGCCTGGAGACTCTCGGGGGTGAGCAAGGTCCCCAGAGTCCTGTGTGCTGCAACAACAGAACCCGCTGGGTGGCCTGCGCTGGGATTCCCTCTGCCTGCCGAGGGCCAGGGGCACACCCTGTGGGCAGCCCAGCTCCTGCCCTCTGGCTCCCTGTGGCTTCAGCTGGTGGGAGGAGCCAAGGGGGACACAGCCAGTGGGTGGGGTTAGAAAAACTCACTGGTCCTGCCTCTGGCACCGTTCAGTCCCAACCCAGGCCAAGGTGACAGACGGTGGCCTCATTTGGAAGTGGGGTGCTTGCAGGTGTCCTGATGTTGAGGTGAGATAATGCTGGATTAGGGTTGTCCCTAAACCCAGTGACAGAGGTGCTGCTCAGTGACAGGTTTGGATGAGAAGGCCACCCAGTGACAGCCACCGGGGCTGGAGTGATGCGGCTACCCACAAGCCCTGCCGTGCCCGGCATGGCCGCCCCACAGAACCTGGGAGGCAGCAGGGAGGGTCTCCTCTGGCACCCGCAGAGGGAGCACGGTGCTGCTGACCCCTGGTTTAACTCCCTGAGGCTCTGTGAGGGAAGGGACCTCTGGCCCCCTGCCACCAGGGCCCACCCCGGGCCTCCGCGGCGGCTGGAGGGCAGTGACGTGGTCCTCTGTGAATCTCCTGCCCCTGGGCTCCAGGGCCCCCACCCTCCCCTTGCCCTGGGGAGGAGCTGCCCCAGCTGGGACGGTGGCCTGTGCTGCACAATGCTGGCTGTCCCTGGACCCTGCTGCAGGTGTCCCCGGTCCTCATTCCCCGCCCTCCAGTCCCACCCTGGGAGGGGCGCGTTCCCAGCCAAGACCTGAGCGGCCCTGGTTTCCTCCTCAGACAACGCACGGGATCACCCTGGTGCGGACATGGCCAGGCCCCGCTCCTGGTCACCGCGCTTCCCTCTGCCTACACTTAGGATTGAAGGGAGAGGTTAAGGAGCCCTACGGGGGCATCTTGATCCTGGGAGTGGATTTCCCACGGAGGGACATCCGTGGTTGCTTTTGGGCCTCAGAACCCAGAGTCGGGGCCAAGCATGGGGCCAGGCCCTGCAGGGAGGCATTAGATGCACACATTGATCTGCAGATGGCGGGAGGCTGGGCTGCTTGGGGGTGTCGGGGTTGGAGACTGTGTTGCCACGTGCTGAGGTCTCGAAGGCAAAGGGAGAGGCTTCCCAGGACTCCAGGCAGGTGTCCTCCGGCAGGACGGGAGACCACTGTTTTCACAGAGACAGTGGGAAAGTGATGTTTCAAGAATTTTTGCGAAGAGCCAACCCTCATCTCCGCTTTACTTTTGCAACTTGGAAATGTTGCCTACGTTACCCTTTGGAGCCAGCTGCAGGAGGGCTTGGAAGCTCTAAAGCAATTGGAAGATGTGTGCGAGGATGAAAAATAAATCTACGGGAAAATAAGTGCTTCTGCATCACAGCTGGAGGTTTACTTTGGAATTAAATTGAAAAATGTTCCTTCCCTCCAACTAACTGGCCCAGGATGTTGCCTAAAAAGCAAACTACGATGCATGGGAAGCTGTTTTACCTGGGAGTGATGTTTGCAGGGTTACCAATTGATTATGCAAGAAAGGAGAGCTTCCCCTGCCCCCCTCCACACAGTCATGCTCACCAGTGGTCACTGCTGACATTCGGATGGTGACCACCCTCATCTGAGCTCTGGTCCCCTCCGTGAAAGGGAGGGCGGCTGGAGGGACAGGCAGGTCTCCTCCAAGGTCTCACCTCCCGCGGTGCTGCACCCCTCACCTAGAAAGTACGCCGCACTCCCATTTTGAAGATCATATGACCTTACTGGCGATGACTGAGAGACGGAGATGGAGAGCGCACAGACTAACAAAAATAAAAGGAACTCGTGGTCATCCAACATGGAAAGAGTGATGGGGGCGCAGGGAACTGCACAGGAAGGACTGAATGTCCGCAGGCTCCTCCCCGCCCCCCCAGGTCAGCCAGAACCCACAGGTACAAGGGGAGCTGCAGGGGCTGCCCCCAGCCTTGCTCCTCCTAAAAACTGCCCCAAACTGCTGATTCTCTTGCCCACTGTTTTTCTTTATTTAATGAGTTTGTTTTAATTAGAGCATTATAGTTATACATAATATCAGGGTTCATTTTGATGTAGTTACACAAGCATGAAATATGATCGGCTCAAATTCAGCCCCAGCACACCCCTTTCTCCTCTCGCCACTCATTCCGTTTCCTCTACTCTACTGACCTTTCTCCTATTTAGTTATAGATTTTTTTTTAAATTTAGTGCATTATAGAGATACATAAAGGTGAAGCTCACTGGGGTATATTCACGTATGTACAAACTTGACAAATGGTGCTGGGAAAACTGGAAGTCCGTATGGAACGAAGGTTGATTCTGATCTCTCACCCTACACAGAAGTGAAATCAAAGTGGATCCAAGACCTAGGAATCAGCCCAGACACTCTGCACCTCGGAGTGTTTGGCAGACACCTTCTTCTAGCAGTTGCAGAGTGTCTGGGCTGATTCCTAGGTCTTGGATCCACTTTGATTTCACTTCTGTGTAGGGTGAGAGATCGGAATTGACCTTCGTTCTTCTACATGTGGACTTCCAGTTTTCCCAGAACCAGTTGTTAAAAAGGCTATCTTTCAGCCAGTCGCGGTGGTGCACGCCTGTCATCCCAGCACTTGGGAGGCTGAGGCAGGAGGATCATGAGTTCAAAGCCAGCCTCAGCAATGGCGAGGCACTTAGCAACTCAGTGAGACCCTGTCTCTAATAAAATATAAAAAAAAAAAAAAAGGACTGGGGATGTGGCCCAGTGATCTAGTGCCCCTGGGTTCAATCCCCGGTACCAAAACAAACAAAAAAAAAAACCAAGTATCTTTGGCACCTTTGCGAAATATCAGAAGAGTGTAAGTGTGTAGCTTTGTCTCTGCACCTTGACTTCTATTCCACTGGTCTTCAGGTCTGTTTGGTGTCAATACCATGCAGATTTCATTCCTACAGCTAGGTAGGATAATTTGAGATCAGGTATTGTCATGCCTCCAGCTCTTCTTACTTAGGATTGCTTTGGCTATTCTGGGCCTCTTATTCTTTCAAATGAATTTTAGGACTGTTGTTTTTTTTTTTTTTTTTTTTTTTTTTTTTTTTTTTTCTGGTTCTGTGAAGAATGTCATGGAAATTGTGATGGGGATTGCACTGAGTCTGTGTAACACTTTGGGTAGTATGAACATCCTGACAATATTAATTCTACCTGTTGAAGAACATGGGAGGCCTTTTCATCTTCTAAGGTCTTCTTTTATTTCTTTCTTCATAGTTCTATAATTTTCATGATAGAGAATTTTTACCTCCTTGGTTATATTTATTTTTAAGTTATTTGAATGGGATAGATTTCCTAACTTTTTTTCCCAGTGGATTCATTATTTTTGGTGTGGGGCGGGGGAGTACATGAAAAACATTGATTTATACATGTTGATCTTTTTCTCCTACTGCTTTGGTAAATTTTTTTATCACCTCTAGAAACCTTTGATTGAGTTTTTTGTCTTCAAAACATAAAATCTGTCATCAGCAAATAAATAATTTGACTTCTTCTTTACCTGTTTCCTTCCCTTGCCTGATTTCTCTAAATAGAGCTTCAAGAATTACATTAAATAGAAGTGGTAAATGTGGACATCATTGTCTTCTTCCCGTTTTTAGAGAAAATGCTTTTGGTTTTCCCAATTCAGGATGATGTTGACATTGGCAGTGTTATATATAGCCTTTATAATGTTGAGATAAGTCCCTCCTATCTATACTTTGTCCAGCATTTTTAGTACAAATGGATGTTAGATTTTGTCAAATGTTTTCTCTGCATCTGTTGAGATGATCATGTGATTCTAGTCCTTAACCCAATTTATGTGGTAAATTTCATTTGTGGATTCACATATGTTGAACCAACCTTGCTTGCATTCCTGGAATAAAAAAACCCACTTGATCATGGTGCACCATCTTTTTAATGGTTTTTGGAATGTGGTTTGCCAATGTCGTGAGAATATTTGTATTTATATTCATCAGGGATAGTGATTTGAAGTTTACTTTTCTTCATGTGTCCTTGTTTGGTTTTAGTATTTGCTTCATAGAATGAATTTGGCAGGGTTCCCTCTATTTTATGGAATAATTTAAGGAGGATGGGCATTAGTTCCTCTTCGAAGGTCTCATAAAACTCAGCTGCAAAATCCATCCTGTCCTGGGCTTTTTTGTTGTTGTTGGAAGAATTTTGATAGCTGCTTCAATTTCATTAGTTGATATTGGTTTATTTAAGTTTTGTACATCCTCATGGTGAAATTTGGGTAAGTTGTATGTGTCTAGAAATTTGTCAATGTCTTTTTTTTTCCAGTTTATTAGAGTATGAATTTTTCAAATTAGTTTATAATGATCCTCTATTTCAGAAGTGTCTGTGGTAATATCTCTTTTTTTCATCTCTAATTTTGTAAATTTGGGTCTTCTCTCTCTGGGTTATTTTGGTTAGGGGTTTATTGGTCTTGTTCCTCTTTTCACAAAACCAACTTGCTCTTTCATTTATTCTATGTATTCCTTTTTTATTCTCAATTTCATTAATTCCAGGTTTTATTTTAATTGCTCCTAACTTCTACTAATTTTGAAATTAGTTTGTTCTTCTTCTAGAGTCTTGATGTATAATATTAGAATATTTGTTTGGTATCTTTCTATTTTTTAATGTACCTGCTCAGTGTTATAAAACTTCCCTCTTAGAACTGCTTTTATGCTGTCCCAGAGATTCTGATGTGTTTTATAACTATTTTCGTTTGTTTCTAAGAGTATTTTTTATAATTTCTCTTCTGATTTCTTCTGGGACAATTCCTCATTCAAAAGAGTATTACTTAACTTCCAGGTGTTAACATGGTTTCTGGTTTTTATCTTGTCATTGACTTCTAATTTCATTTCATTATGATTTGATAGAATGCAAGGAATTTTTTTTTTGGTATTTGCTAAGATTATTTGTATCCTAAAATATGATCTGTTTTAGAGAATGTCCCATGTGTTGCTTAGAAGGAAGTGAATTCAATTGTTGATAGATGAAATCGTATATAGATGTCTTTTAGGTGCCTGTGGTTAATAGTGTTTTTTTAGATCTGAAGACTCTTTTACTTAGTTTGTGTCTTGATGGTCTATCTAATGGTGATGGAGGTGTATTGAAGTCACCCAGTATTATTCTATGGTGATCTATTTGATTCTTGATATTGGAAAGGGTTTCTTTTGTGTACATAGATGCTCCATTGTTTGAGGCATAAATATTTACAATCATTATTGTTATTGACTGATTCTCTTAACCAGTATGAAGTGTGACCTTTGTCTTTTCTGATTAATTTTGTTGTGAAGTCCACTTTGCCCAATATGAGAGTAGCTAACCCTGCTTGCTTGTGGCTTCCATTATCATGGTATATTTTTTCCCACCCTTTCACCTTCAGTCTGTGGATGTCTTTGCTGTAAGGTGAGACTCCTCTAAACAACATATTATTGTCTTATTTTGTAATCTAATCTGCCCATTTATGTCTTTTGATTGAAGCATTTAGACCATTTACACCCAATGTTATTATAGAGAGATGATTTTTATTTCTGCCACTTTGATATATTTCTAATGCTTAATTCAGACTTGATTCTCTTATATTTTACTATTTATCTAGTGCAATTCATTCCTATGTTGGGCTTTTTTCATTTTTGTACCAGGGATTGAACCCAGTGGTGCTTAACCACTGAGCCCTTTCTGTATTCTATTTAGATAAGAGTTTTAATATTTATTTTTTATTTCTTCCACATGAAATATTTCACTGAGTTTTTTTTTGTTTGTTTGTTTGTTTGTTTTGTTTTGTTGCTACTGGTTATTGAACTCAGGGGCACTTGGCCACTGGACCACATCCCCAGCCCTTTTTTGTGTTTTATTAGAGACAGGGTCTCACAGAATTGCTAAGTTCCTCATCATTATTGAGGCTGGCTTTGAACTTGTGATCCTCCTGCCTCGGCCTCCCAAGTTCTGGGATTACAGGTGTGCGCCATCGTGTCCAGCTACTGAGCATGTTTTGTAGTAGTGATAATGAATCCTTTTAGTTTTGGCTTAGTATGGAAGGTTTGTATTTCATCTTAAATTCTGAAGGATAATTTTGCCTGATATGATAATCACGTTCGTAAATGTTATCTTTGCTATATATTATTCCAAGCCCTCTGGGCTTTTAGGGTCTACATTGATAAATCAGTTGACATCCAAATTGGGAGCTGGGGATGTAGCTCAGTTGGTAGAGTGCTTGCCTTGCATACACAAGGCCCTGGGTTCAATCCCCACCAGTGCCAAAAAAAAAAAAAAGTTGAAAATCCAAATTGTTACCTGCTTTTTTTTTTTTTATTTTGCAGCTTTTAAAATTCTATCTTTATTGTGTATATTAGGCATTTTTCATTATAACGTGTCTTGGAGAGGATCTTTTTGATCGTGCTTATTTGGGGTTCTACATCTCTTGTATTTGTATTTTTATCTTGCTCCTAAGCTTTGGAATCTTTCCTGATATTATTTCATTGAAAAGATTGTGCATTCCTTTACTTCGTATTTTGTAGCCTTCTTCTACACCAATGATTTTTATACTTGATCTGTTAATATTATCCCAGATTTCTTGAACATTCTGGTCATGTTCCCTTAACGTCTTTTCTCTGTCGTCACCTTTATTTTCAAGATGATATGCTTTGTCCTCCAGGCCTGACAATCTGTCTTCAAAGTGATCCAGTCCATTGGTGGTGATTCCCATTGAATTTTATTTCCAAGACTCATTTCCAATGAGTCTTTCATTTCCAAGATTTCCATTGTATTCTTTTTCAGAATCTCCACCACTTACATCCTGTATTTTCTAATTTCATTCCTTACATCTTCTTTTACTCCCTGACCATTCTAGCTGAACTTTCTAAACTCTTTCTCTGACATTTCCTCCACTGCGGTTATTGATGTGGTTGACGTGTCATGGGCTGCGTGGGGTGGTCTGTCCCCTGTCTACCCGTCTACGGGGATGGTTATTACTTCTTTGAAGGAGCCCTAATTAGGAAGGGCTGTTGTAGCTAGCTGGAAGCCATGGGTTCCACCTGATATGTATGTGACGCACCTGTAGGCACCCGCAAACCTGAAGGTATATAACCGGGTGAAAGCGGTCCGAGTTAGGAGAACGGAGAATTCAGTCAGTCGGGCAGTCACTCGGTCGGTCAGAAGAATCAGAGCGGCCAGAACGTAGGCAGAGCGGTTACAGAAGAGAAACCAGATAGAAGACAGAAGAGAAACCAGATAGAAGAAGTAATGACTGGTCAGAGTTAGGCCGAGGCTCCCAAGGAAGACAGAAGACAGAAGAAAGAAGAAGGAAGAAAGAAGAGAGAAGAAAGAAGCTCTATCTTTTCTCTAAGCTAAGCTCTATCTTTCTTTACTCTACTCTAAGCTAAGAAGAAAAATCTTTCTTTCCCTCTCTAAGAAAAATCTTTCTTTCCCTCTCTAAGCTCTAAGAAAGTAGAAGTAAAAGTAGTAAAAGCTTAACTCTGCCTCCGAGAATTTTCCTCCCGTGGCGGCGCCGTGGCTGGCCCTGACAGGCAGCTTACACTTCTTCTTTTATGCAAGGAACTATTATGTGAACTTTCTTTCTCTTAAGAGCCCCGCATTGGGCCACTGGGTGATTTTACTCAATGTGTGTCTCTGCCGTCCCGATATCAGCGTCACCTTGAGAGAAGACACCAAACCCTACTTACTACAATCCCTTCAGAGCAGAACCTCGTAGTAATCAGCCTTAGGAAAAAACAAAACCTTGTCGGTGATGATCTCCACCGTCCCTCTAATCCACGTATAAAGTTGTCGTGATGTTCTGGAATAGGCTGAAACACTAGTTGTTAAAGATAGAAAAAAGAAAGATAGGAAAGAGTCACACACACACCGTGGCAGAAAGAAGAAAAAGATGGATGACGGAGGTCTGAGGCAATGGCAGGTCATGTAAGAGGGAAAAAGAGGGGCCCGAGGCACAGTCGTGAACGATTCCAATTAATGCTCTAAAACATGAGAAGAAATACAGCCAGAGGGGCGGAAGGCGTGGTGTCGGGTGCTAGGGGGATAACCGTGAGATCTCAACAAAGAGTGACGTGTGTGATCAAAGTCGATGTTGGAGCTATTTACAGCGAACCAGGCCAGGGTGAAGGAGGGCCACGTGGAGCCTTGGTTTGGATTCCATCGGGACTCGGGACATGCAGGAGATGTCCCTCCCCCTTCAGCCTCAGATCCTCCGGAGGTGCTAGGACATTTGAAGTGACCTTCCTCCAGCTGGCGCTCCTTTGGGAGCCAGGGGTCTGGGGCTGGGCGTGGGAGGGTGTGATGTGGTGTCCGCGGTGGCTTCTGCGTGCAGGAGCCCAGGAAGCAGTGCTCTGGGCAGTCACTGCGACTGCCGTGGGTCACTGAGCACCCACTCCCCTCCCTGGGCCGTCCTCCACGTAGCTGAGAGGCTGGTGGCTGTCTGCCATCTCGGGACCTGTGGTTGTGAATGCTCTGGGGGGGGGGGGGCTCTGTTTGTGCAGAAACGTCCCCCCTACCAACACAGATTGCTGGGGGCATTGTCCCCGCTACCAGGAGAGAGACTCAGCTGGTTCCCAGAGGAAGGGCCCCGAGCCCTTGCCAGGCCACTGCCCCCCCCACAAGTATTGAAATCCCCAAAAGCAGCTTTGTTCATGCAGAGCCTCCCCTGGGGACCCAGGAGGCTTCTTAACTTCTGTGTTGGTGTATTGTCACTGCGCACACACCCGTGGTCCCCTGCTGCACGGTCACACCTGCATCAGGTGTGGACTGGCCAACGCACTCCCCGCGCTCCCTCCCGGCCCGCACGGGTCCTCTCCCCCACCCATCTCCGTGGGTGTCCTCCACCCCTCCCACGCACCTTCCTTCCCCGTTTCCTCTCCAGCTCCCCACACAGGAGGGCGAGCACCCCAGCCTTGGCCTCGGAGACGGGTCATCTCACGTCGCACGATGTCCTGGAGTCCACCCTCCTCTGCAAGGCCACGATTTCACTCTCCTTTATGGCTGAGTGAAACCCATGGGGTGTGTGCGCACACACACACACACACACACACACACCACACATTTTCGTCGTTTGCTTATCCGTCGGTGGACACCTAGGCTGGCTCCACAGTCTGGCAACGGCGACTTGTGCTGCTGTAAACGGGGGGTGCGCGTGTGTCCCTGCAGCACGCG